>JABSTQ010005033.1:0-55132 GCA_013358835.2 Ixodes persulcatus
TTTTCTTCTTTACAGCCTCTTTCTGCTGGCCAGTAGAGTCACTGGTGGCAGAAAGAGAGGAGTCAGATCCAGCGAGGAAACTTTCCTCGCCGGACTTGGGTCCACCCTCGTCCATAGGCTCCTCAGGGGGAGCCGGAGGGAGACCCGGTGGGGTCGGCAGCTTTAACGGCTTACTAGGTCTCTGCTGGGTCGAGGCGCGGGGTTGTCCCCGGCCTCGAGGTGGCAGGGAGGCAGGGGCGGCGGGGGGTGCCATCCCCTGCTTCAGGGTGGACGTTGAAGGAACAGCGTCCACCGTGTGGTTGGGGTGCAGTGCAGCTGGCACTGCTCCCGCGGGTTTTAGAGGGGACACTGACGAGAGACACACCCCCCCTGGAGGGGTCTGTGTTCCCGCCGATGCCATCACGGGTCGTGCCGGTCCCCTGCGCACGACCTCGGCATACCCTCCTTTCGATAGGAAGGAGAAACGTTTTTTCGCCTCATGGTAGGAGATGTTTTCTGTGGTCTTCAAAGTAAGTATTTCTTTTTCTTCTTTCCATTTCGGACAAGAGCGCGAGTATGCCGGATGACGACCATCACAGTTCACACATCTCGGTTCACCTTCGCAAGTGTCGGCAACATGCTCTTTACTGGAGCATTTCGCGCAAGTGTCACTTCCCCGGCAGCTCCATGACCCATGGCCGAACCTTTGGCACTTAAAGCACCGCTGAGGGTTCGGCACATAGGGGCGAACACGGCACTGGAGGTACCCTGCTTTTATGGTCTCTGGAAGTGTGGTGGTGTCGAAGGTCAGTATAACATGTTTAGTTTTTCGCTCCACACCCTCACGACGAAGGGTGATGCGTCGAGCAGCTACTACTCCTTGGTCTGAAAGGCCTTCGACAAGTTCCTCGTCAGATGAGTCCATTAGGTCGTCTTCTGAAATAACACCTTGAACTGTATTAAGTTTGCGGTGAGGGGTAACATTTACTTTATAGTCAGATACAGCATTGAGAGAAAGAAGGGCATCACTTTGCTTTTGGTGTTGATCTCAACTAGAAGGTCACCGGACGCCATCTTTTTTGCAGAGTAATCCTTTCCAACGATTCCTTCCAATACCTTGGCGACCAGGAAAGGGGACAGTTTAGCAAGTGGTTTTTCTTCTTCAGAGTGCAAGATAAGAAATTTTGGAAATTTTTCAAGTACTATGGATGATTCAGGAGTGACTCGAGCTTCGGTGCGACCTCTTTTCAGAGGCCGATCAAGAAAGTTTTTGTTACGCAGACCCATATGAGATGGGAGGAAAGTTCAGTGCCCGGGTGCACCGCCCACCACGGAGCCCAACAAGGGGGTAGGTAATGTGCCATAGCAAGATGGGCTTGGCTGACACAATTACTCTACCAGTGCTGCCCGGGCACTATACCCTAGTGTGGTTGCAGGGACAGGACCTGTTTCCACTCAAGGTTGGCCCTTGCCGCCTAAGAAGGTGAAAAAGGAAGGAAGAGAGTGTAGAAGAAAAGAGAAAGAGGTGGGAGGAAAAGTGAAAGAAGGAAGAATAGGGTAGAAGAGGCGACTGATTGAATCATCCTGGTCGGGCCAAGCCAGGACACCCGTCTACGAGAAGCAGGGGCCGAAGCGGTGTATTGCCTCGCCCGGGGGGCCCCGAAGGGTCCAAACATACCCCGGGCTCAACTCAACCACCAGGGTCCCCCTTTCCCCGGACACGGGTACGCCACGCACAGCCAGACGTGGGTGGGCGAACCCACATGGCTCGGGGTTCGTAGTGACGCCACTCACCAAGCACCTACCGAGGCAGGTGCCCCCTGCGTGCGGGTATGGTGGCCCACGTCGCTGGGGTCCGTGGAGGCGCCACTCTCCAAACACCTGCTTTCACAGGTGCCCCCTGCGGGGAAAACTGAAATGTATCAAAGGAGTCCATGAACCCAGCGCAACCGTCAATGAGCCAGCAATGTGCTAGTGCAACCAAGAATAGAGATGTTGATGAGAAGAAAGAGCTAGGATGGCCGGCGTACAGAAAGTATTTTTCTGTGGTGAAGGTGGTTGCTAACTATTTGACCGCAGTATGCAAACTTTGCAACAAGGAGTACTCCGACAACAAGTCTTCGTGTTCAAATCTGAGAAAACACATCCAATTGAAGTTTTGGTCTTAACTCTTTTCATAATATTGACTAATTTTCCAGCTAAATTATAAAGTATGAATTTACCGCTATGGTGGAAGCCCGGCTGATTCGTGTCTATATTTTTTTCTTTCAAACACGTTTTTCCTCAAAAAGTAACTGGAAAGTAACATTGTTACTTTTTGAAAGTAACTAACTGTAACGAATTACCTTTTAAAAGTAATTTACCCATGACTGCTTTTTTATAACCACATTTTGGAAAATTAATGAAATAGAGTAGCGCAGTTCTGTAACGCGAGTGGTGTTTTTCACGTGGCAGACACGTTGCTTTTAAGCGATGAAATGCTGCGTCGGGATTCTGGGCATTCAGAGACGGTGTACGTGTGTGAAATGTTAGTCATTGGGGTTATTCCCTGATGCCCCCCGAATATGCTTTTTCTCTCCTCCGTCGACAAAGCTCTATCAACAAAGCGTTCAAGGCTGGCGCCTCTCACGTGGACACTTAGCAAACAAAGGAGTCGGGATCCGGGAAAGGCGACCCTCTCGTTCCCAAGCCGGACACACACACTCAAAAGATATTGAACCATAGCGGTGAAGTTCGTGCCTTAAATACGCTATTGTCCGCGTCCGTTGCTTACCTTGAGATAAGACCTGCGTGCCTGGGGGGGGGGCAGGGTGTTCGGGCTTTAAAGTTGAGAAGTGTATCACCGCTTTCTGGTTTCGGGATGACACACAGGTCTCAAACTATTGTTACAGAGTTCACAATTTGTTAATGATTTCGACATCCGATTTAACAAAGCACAGCAACTGTACTGTCTCAAAGTTCACTCTTGTGTACATCGTTGACCTTTGACTAAAAATCGCTCCCCCTTGTCTCATTTCGTGGGTATATAAACGGACAGGATCGCCGATTGTGTCAGTGCAAATTGATCTTCGATCATGACGACCGCTTCTCTACCTGCCGGACGAGTGGACCCCGGCATCTTTACGCTCGTTCTGATATTGTCGGATCCCCGAGCGCTGCTCGAGTTTTGCCGAATGTACGGCCTGAGCCCCGTCCCCCTGCCTCAGCCCACACCAAACTCCGCACCCCGTCGATGCGGAAGACCTGCCGCTACTGATGAACTTTCGGGCACCTGCAGGGTGCTCGGCTTCAACCCCAAGGCTCCGTACTGCGGTGGTTCGGTGATCACGCGTTTTCGGGAAAACCCGAAGGGCGCACGTCCAACTTTCTGGTGCGGCTCCTGCAGGAAAGAAGTAAGCGTAATCATGGCGTGTGATATTTTCGTGTTACACCTAAAAAGATAATTAATACGCCGTTCCTTCACAATGGCCACTCAGCAGGCCTAATTGTTTTCACATTCTCTTATCTAACAGTTCACATACAAATGCAGTTTCGTGCCTGCTAATAGTTTGAATTTTTTATTTCAGCTTTCGCAGGAGAATGGCGTAGACGTTCTCCATGGCGGGCCGACCCGTCCATCTTTCTTCTCCTACGTGGACGTCGAAGGCCGCCCCAACGTCAAGCTCTCTCGGAGGGAGGTCCTGTGGATCTGCTTCTTCCTGACAAAGGGGTACTCCAGTGTCCAGACGGCAGAAGCCGTGCAAGAAGTCTTCCCGATGGGAAATGACGTCCTGTGCAATTGGAAAAAACTTCATTAGGGAAGCCGTCGCCGACGAGCTGGCGAGTCGGCCCCCACTGAGAGGGGTCGACGAGGTCGTCCAGGTGGACGAGTCGCTCTTCTGGGGCAAGCGCAAGTATAACCGTGGACGGCTTCTGGCGGGCGACAACGTGCCTGGTTGCAGCAGCGACCACTACCGCGGGACCGAGGAAAAAGGTCCTTGGATTGTCGGCCCGATTTCGGAATCTACTGGAGAGCTTCGCCTGTTTGAGGTGAAGAAGAAGAACCGGAGGACCCTGCACGCCATCGTAGCCGGAAACGTCTACGCTGGAACCACTGTAGTCACGGACAAGTGGAAGGGCTACGATGGCCTATGGATGGTTCACAATGAACTGGGGCACATGGTGCTCAACCGTCTCACCGTGAACCACAGTGAGAACTTCGTGGACCCCGAAACCGGCGCTCCCACCCAGAAGATCCAGTCTGCCTGGACTGCCCTAAAACAAGACCTCCTCAAGAGAGGCAAGGGGACGAGTAAGCGTGCACCCCGAAGCCGTCGCTCACACCCAGAAGGTCCGAGTCCGCCATGACTGCCCTTAAACAAGACCTCCTCAAGAGAGGCAAGGAGACGAGTAAAACACTGCTACCGTCGCACCTAACGTGGTACTGGTGGAATTCAATCAACGGCCGAACCAGGTGCAGGGACCCTTCCTCAGGCTTCTGGAAGCCATCTGCCGGAGGTATCTATGTGCCTGAACACGCCCAGCAAACGGCCCTTTTTAGAGCCACTCACTCCAGTTCAAGCAGTCCTTGTAATTATGTATAAAAAGAACTTGGCGTTTATTTGCAAGCACAAATTGAAGCACGCCTTTTTATAATTGCCCGGTATTCTTGAGCCTATCGCTGCATCGCTGCAGATAAGCCAAGAAAATAATTATTACGGGTCATCTAAACGAATTCCCGTGTACGCGGCGCGAGCACGTTTTTACGGCGACGTCAGAAAACGCGCAAATGACGCCAGCGCCTCAAAGTAAGAGGCAGAATATCTAAACGGATGGCGCGAGCGCAACGCGAACAAGCGTCATCGACGGCAAGGGTAGCGCGCTGGTAGCGCAACGACACCAGCGACCTGACGCTGGCGGCAGAGAAAACGCGTTACGCCCCCCCCCTCTATTTACATCCTTTCTCTCTGTTCACGCATTTCCTCCTCCACCTCCTTCCCCTCTCTGCGTTGAAAGTTTCTCTTTCCCTCATACACCCGCTGCAGTAGCGGTAGTCTGGCAAGTATGGTTAGCGGGCAACGTTGGTCGACGAATTTGGGTTATCGCATTGTGAAACGGGACTTTGCCGTGTCCGCGATCTGCGGTATCAGTTCCCCCGTCACATGGTTTGTACCGGGTGCACCGGCGCTTATCATTAATTTTTGATAAAGTTTTGCTGTGGCATCCCCAAAGATAGCCCACCCCATGTTTTTCACCATTTACCTCTTCGCACTTTTCAATTGTTCTTTTAGAGCGCAACTCTTAAGCACCCGTTTGCGCGTTCAGCGGCGTCGCCACCGGCGTCATTGCGCATTGCATTATGGGACGTGTGACATCACACGTTACATCACGAGGGTCACCCTCGTGAAGGTAAGCCCCGTGAGGATCACCTTCACGAGGGTAACCCTCACAGGGGTTACCCTTACAAGGGAACCCCTCACGAGGGATATCCGCACGAGGGTGCCCTTACAAGGGAAACCCTCAAGAGGGTTATCCTCACGAGAGTAACTCTCATGGGGGTTACTCTCGTGAGGGTTACCCTCGCGAGGGTAGCCCCCATGAGGGTTACCCTCACGAGGGTTATCCCCACAAGGTTACTCACAAGGGTTACGTTACCCCCGTAGGGTAACCCTCATAAGGGTTACTCCCGCGGGGGTAACCCCAGTGAGGGTTACTCCCTGAAAGGTTGCTTTCATGACGGTTACCCTCACGGGATGAGGATTACAGCCGTAAGGGTAACCTCACGGGGGCTACCCTCACGGGGGTAACCCTCACGAGGATTACCCTTACAAGGGTAACCCTCGTGACGCCGCGTGTGTTGTCATTATAGGAAACACTGGACGTCACGTGACGTATGACGTCCACGCATCTAACATTGCCACTATTTCCGCTAAATTTAGCGGGAAAGGAGGAGGAGCATACCCTTCCCCCGTACCCTCCCTCCCCCTGCTCAAAAGCTGCGCTCCAATTGTAAACGTCTTGCATGTTTTTTGCTTGAATTGATAGCTTGTATTGACACATCATTGCTGTACAACATAGAACTGGGCCTTAATTTTTGCTAACTTAAACATTGCTCAATAGTAAAAAAAAAAAAAATTAACTAAATAAATTACTTTTATAATGAGAAAGAAGCTACATAGTACCTGTTACGAGTAAAAAGCTACGCTGATTTCTATTATTCCCTGGCAAACAGAAAAATATCACGTATGTTTTCCCATAGGAATACACAGGAAGACTGCAAATGTAGACTGCTTGCTGTCTGCTTCAATTTGCAACCGGAAGTCCCGTAGACACTAGTGCCAGCTGAGCCTCTAGCGTTTAGTGTAATAACTCTATGCATTGTTTACACATAGGGACTCTGGAGTATTTTGGATCATAAAGATGCCGCCTTGTAATGGTCACCAGAAATGCGAATAGACTTGCTGTGACCATACTACTGGAAATCTAGCTTACATTGAGTACCTATCTGCTTGAATGATAGAGGCGATCGTCTTATTAATTACATTTTATTGCATGATTTCGCTATAGTTGATGTATTGTCTTGTTGTCACATCTTGTTGTATTGTCCTCCTTTCTTGCCCCCTCTCGGGCTTTCGTCTGTTGAAAAACAATATGCTTGCTTGCCTAGTAGCTTTGTCTTCAAATATGTTGCTATCTCCATTTACCTCAATACTATATTGTATTCGTCTTGATTGTTCCTTTGTGTGCACTGGGTGACTACCGTATTTACTCGTACAATGAACGCACTCGCCTAATGAACGCACCCCCCAAGTCGGCTCTCAAAATTTCGACTTTGTTTTTTTTTTTTTTTTCCACTCGCGTATTAAACGCACCCCCAGCTCGGTCGTCAAAATTTTGACCCCCTCCCCCCCCCAGCGCGCGAAATGAAGGCACTTTTTTATCCTAGTGCAGCGAGGTCGTGAATGCATGGGCAGCTTGGGCGAACAAAACGCCTTGCAAAAGGCGTTAAAGAAATAAAAAAAAGATCCAACAGAAGCAAGAAACAAAACATGGAGAGGAGCTTTTTTTTTTTTCGTTTTGCGCAGCGCAGTCTGGACTTTGGGTCGCGCGCCGCGCACAAGGAGATAAAAAAGAGAAGCGGAGAAGCCCTCGCCTAAGCAAAGCGAAACAAAACAACTTGCGAAAGGCGGCAAAAAAAAACAAAAAACAATCCACAGAACCAGGAGAAAAGAAAAAAACAAAGAGGAGCTTTTTTTTTTCTTTTTTTTTTTTGCACAGCGCAGCTTGGTCCCAGGGTTGCGCGTTGCGCGCATGAAGATAGGAAAGAAAAAGAAAAACGGAGAAGCCCTCGCCTAAGCAAAGCGCACATAATGAAGGCATCCTGCCCTCGCCTCCTCCTCGCACATTGGAAAGCGAAGCGAGAAGCCCTCGAAATGAACGCACTTTTCTATTCTGGTACACCGAGGTCGCGAATGCATGGGCAGCGTGGGCAAACAATACAACTTGCGAAAGGCGGGAAAAAAAAAAAAAAACACGGGAGCAAGAAGAAAAAAAAACATGGAGGAGCATTTTTCTTTTTTTTTTTTTTGCGCATCGCAGTTTGGTCTTGGAGTCGCGCGGCGCCGCGCGCAAAGAGATAAGTTAAGTTGATTTTTCGGGATAAAAGGTCCGTTTATTATGCAAGTAAATACGGACGCAAAAATTTTACTTCGCGTAATGAACGCCCCCCCCCCCACAACTTTGCATTGATTTTTCGGAAAAAAAAGTGTGTTCATTCTGCGAGTAAATACGGTACTAATTGATTAGGATCAAGCATAACGACAAGGGCAAATAAAAAATAGGATATTTATGTGTTAGACATGTGTATACTAGTACAAAACACTGTAAAAACAATGCACATACAAGCCCAAACGAGTGAGATATCTTATTAGGTAGCATCTTATGTCTCGTTGATAGTGCAATCAATTCCTCTGGTTTTGGTTTTAAAAGCTCCAGCAGAATGACTGTGACAGACATCATCAGGACGATGATGCATGCCAGTACAGAATCCCAGGTGTGAGAGTGGGACCATGTGCCTTCAGTTTATCAAGATGTAATCCAGTCAAACCCAATTATTAAACATGCATCAAACCACTACACCATGGCGTTCAGTAAAGAAGTGGAACGCCAGGTGCATGAGCTCGTAAAGAGGAATCTGGTGTACCCAGTGGAGAGTAGTCAAGCGCATCCAGTGGTATGTGTAGTATGTCTCGACTATCGGAAACTAAACTCAATCACCGAGCCTGATGCTTTCCCGATAAGCATGGTGAGTGACTTGTTGCGCAAAGTGGCTGGAGCAAACTTCATATCAATTCTTGACATGGTCAGAAGATACTGGCAAATTACGATGGATGAACAAGCAAAGTATTACACCGCATTTGTGACACAGCAGGGGCAATATGCGTAGAGGGTAATTCCCGATGGGCTCCGAAGCGTGGCCTCTATGCTTCAGAGAATTAACCAGATGCTGGCACCACATGCTGAGTATGCATGTGCATACATTGACGATGCCGCAACTTTTGTTAAGACCTGGGACGAGCACCTAGGCCAGTTAGAGAAGGTGTTGGCGGCTGTTGCAGCTGCTGGGCTGACCATCAACGTGCACAAGTGTAGATTTGCATGCAGTGCATTTCTTAGGACACGTGGTGGGATCGGGAAGACATGGCCCTGACCCGAAGAGAGTAGAAGCAATTCAGGATATGGTTAAGCCAGAAACGAAAAACTGCATAGCTTTCTGGGATTGGCGAATTATTACAGTGATTATGTCTCAGACTACTCTCGGCTGGTTCTTCCACTGACAGACCTAACTGTTAAGTGTATACAGCAAAAGCTGACATGGACAATGGAGGCTCAAGAGGCGTTCCAGGAGGTAAAGAGTCGCCTAGCTCAGAAACCAGCTCTATTTGCCCCCGATCAGGAAAAGGAGTATATCCTGGCCACAGATGCCTCGAAGTTTGCAATTGGAGCATGCCTCAGGAGGATGAAAATGGGGGAGAGAACCCAATTGCCTTTCTTAATAAGAAACTGATCCTGCTGAGACTTGTTGGGCCACTATTGAGCGAGAGTCATTCGCGATCATCTGGGCATTACAGAGGCTCGAGACATAGCCTCCTATATTTTTTGTGCCCGAGCAATCACTCCGCCGGGCCCGTCCAGTCACCTTCCATTTCCTCACCTCGGCTGTCTGCGAGGGGCGCCCGCATCCCAGAATCGAGTCGGCGCAGTCAGCGGCGGTATTCTGTGGCGCCGGCTCATCTCCAGAAAACTTTTGTTCAAGTGCACTCTCGCCAACGTTCGCCACAGCCTTTATTTACAAAAAAAACGGTACGTAATATTTTCAGCAAGTATATGGATTTGTTGCTTCATTTTGTTGCATGAACAGATGACACGTGGCAATAATTGAGGCGGCGCATGTAAACAAACCACGTCGTTTGTACCACGTGTTTACATCGCAGTTCTTTATTGCGAGACCTTTCAACATACCTTTGAGCACATTTCGCTAATAAATCAAGGAAGTTAAAAAAGTGTCCGTGGTTAAACTGCTCAACTTTGCCAGGATGACCCGCGCGAAGTGTACGGGCTTACTGTTGCGTACCTGGCTCGAAGTCCTCAAGCAAAAAGAAGGAAACAGAGATTTCATTCCACGATGTTCCGAGCGACAAAGAGTTGCGGCAAAAGTGGATAAAAGTCATTTCACAAGACAAATGGGTCCAAATACCTCCTTCTGCTACTGAACTGTGTGCAGTCGTCATTTCGCTGCTTCCGATTTCAAAGAAGGATGCAAAACGCGAAAACTCGTAAAAGGTAAACACAGTGGAGACAAACTACAGCACAATCGAGCAAAATGTTTGGTTGTTGTCTACGCCATGAAGCAGTTCCGATTGTATATATTTGGCACACCGGTTGTGATCGTCACAGATCAGGCCAGCCCTATGTGGCTAATGATAGGGAGGAACCCAAATGGACGTCTTATCTGCTGGAGTTTGATGCGACAAGAATTCAACCTGACCCTGAAGCACCGACAAGGGAGCAAAAACATGAACGCGGATGCACTGTCACGGCTTCCTCATGGCCCTGCACCTAATGGTGAACAAGAGCTGCCACTCCTAATGGCACCTAAAAAAGACTTCAGCAAACTTCAGACCGAAGATAATTTCTTGAGGCCGATCATCAAGCATCTTGAGGAACCGGAGCAACCAGTTGGGATAAGAATGAAGAGAACAACAAGGCATTTCTTTCTCGTGGACGGTGTCCTCAGTTGAAGAGTCAAGGGCTTTGCTGAGGAATGACTGGCGCTCACAGTGCCAAGGACCCTGCGGCGCGAGATCCTTGCCGCGTGCTTTGACGACACCACAGAGGGGCATCTCAAGGTGAGATGAACGCTGAAGAAAATCCGGCGATGCTACTTTTGGCCAAAACTTTTCGCCGAGATCACACACTACATGCAGTCACGCCCCAACTGTCAGACAAGGAACACTCCTAACCAAAAGCCGGCAGGAGAACAACCACTTGAACCAACGCTGCATCCCTTCTAGCATATCGGGATCGACTTCGTGGGCCCGCTGACAGAGTCCCAGAGGAGAAACAAGTACATCGTGGTGATGGTTGACTATTACACCAAGTAGGTGGAGGCAGTGGCAACACCTGAGGCAATAGCGGCCTGCGCAGCAAAGGTCTTCATGGATTCAATGGTCCTCAGGCAAGGGGCACCGGAACGAGTCATCACGGAGAGAGGACGTCATTTCACAGCGGAGATGATGGAAGATTATTCCAGTTGACAAGCACCAACCACGCCCGTACCACTGCGTACCACCCACAAACAAATGGCGTCTGCGAAAGATTCAACCAAACCCTGGCAGCGATGATCAGCAAGTGTGTTTCCACTCATCATTGAGACTGAGACCAGTTTCCCGATACGTCGTCTTTGCCTACAACTTTTCAGCGCACGAGACAACCGGGTATTTGCCATCTTTCCTGCTTCACGGCAGGGAGCCAACACTGCCTATCGACGCCACACTGGGACTCCGAGCTCATGAGCTGCAAATGACACCGAATCAGGACATCGCCGAACGCTGGGAGGAGGCCAAGAAGCTCATCACGAAAAGGGAGCTTGTTACCAAAGAGTGCTATGACGCGGGACGGCGGACTCAGAGTCTTTCCCCAGGACAGATTCACAGAGAGCTTCTTAGGTTAGAAGTTGAACATCGTAAGGAGAGGAGAAATCGGTATTCATGAACGCGTTCTTAGATGAGAGGGGGAAAGCAATGTTCTCATACAGAAAAACTAAAACTTCCCGTGTCCCACAAGCTCCCTATCCCCGCGAGAGCAGGCTGTTGCAATGGCGACGGCGTCTTCGGCAACACGAACAACCAGTAGGTGACTGGCATTTTGGCAAGAAGTGTTGTCACCGGATACTCAACATCACGTGACTTTAACTTCCGGTTCGAGCGGTGGTGCGGGCACAATGACAGCGGAACTGTGAGAGCTATCGCTGGGCTGTATTCCAACAAAACATTAGTTCATTGATCTGCGGTTGGTTGTTTGAACGCAAGTCACAAAGAGAAGATGTTTTGATTCCGTGGAACGAAGCACGGAAACTGCGGTGGGCTGTCGCTGTGAAGCGAGCAATGCAGCGAGGCAACCTGTGGCAACCGAGTGTTGGAACTTGTTTATGCGAGGCCCATTTTGTTACAGGTGAGTGGTGCCGTGTTCTGTTTACCTTTAAAGGGCCCCTGAAAAGAAAAAAAAGTTTTTTTTTAAAGAGTCTGGTTGGGACACACGTGTCGAAAAATGAATTTTACGCGAAAAAAAAAATAATTTTTAGAGCAATATTGACGGCGAGAGATTTATTTGAAGTTTTGCGCGCAAATTCCTGGTCATTCAGCTCGGCTTCTCATTGGTAACGATGGTCATTCAAAACAGCTTCTCATTGGCCAATAGAATGAATGACAGCTTTGATGTTGGTTATAAAATCTTCGTGATCTCTTGAAATCGCCTTTTGAATTACATATTTTTAGGTTTAAGAAACAATTCATCGAATGGACGCCGTAATTGTTTACAAACGTTTTACAAAATCGCAACTTCCGTTCGTATAAAACAACAAACAAAAGCTTCGCCATTTTTTTTTTTTTTTTTCTGTCATGGTCGTCGTCTTGCAACGCGTCTCGCGTCCTCGGGTGGGTTTATAGTTTTATCACGTTTATATGTGAAGACCTCCTGAAGAGAGCTTGTTGCTTTTGTTAGTTAGTCATGGCAGATTCACACGACGGACTGATCCGTGGACGGATTTATCACGGGACGACATGTCCGCGGTTCGTCTGTCTCCCAAGCGCATCTACACGAGGGAGACGACGAGCAGACGCCAGCGAGGTCGGACCGAACCCGGTCGCCACCCCACAGTGCCGCGAAACTCTAACATCACACCGTGGCACCGTTGTCCGAGAGAGCAATCGACGTTCGCTACCGCGATAATGAATCGTACCCCGCTGTTACGTACAGATCGAGACAAAACACCGTGATAGGCTTCGCACGAAGTGCCACTAGCTTTACTAACCCAAAGCATGAGAGTGACACAGGCATGGTCCTGCTCGTGAAGGGTTCCGCGTAGAAGCGACGAAGTTCTGGGCTCGCGAAAAGGCGTTTGGAGATGCCTTCACGCACTCCGCGCTCGTGCACAACACTCCAGTTCACCACAGCCACAAGAAAGGTCTTTCTCGGTGAAATCCTGATTGGACATGCAAGAATTATCGCGGCGTGCTAGACGAGTTTTGACGGAAGCTTCTTGACGCGGACCCGGAGGAGTACTGGAACCTGCGTCGCGTCAGCCAGACAAAGTTTCTGCAGTTCCTGTCACACGTGGAACGAAGATACGCCCGACAAAATGAACCAGCGAACGCACAAAACACAACGATGTACCACTTTTGTTTTCATCGCCAGAAACAAAAAAAAAAGAAGAAAACAATGTACCGTTGCCAGACTGAACGCTTTTCAAGTCAATCTCCCGCCAAAAATCCACGAGTGAAAAAGGCGCTTGGTTTTTATCAGCCCGCGCGTCCTCGGACGAGGCGCGGATCGAAGGAATCGGTAACGTGCCGGTCACTTGGTACACGGTCTGCGGACGAAAATTGCGATTCGGTCCGTCGTGTGAATCGACGGTACGACGTGCGACCGGCAGACACAGGAAATAGCAATGGCTCTCGTACGGGGCGCAGCCAAGCCAGCCAAGCAGCCAAGCCGATCCACTACGAAGAGGCGGGGTGTACCTCTCCTCCACGCGCCCGAAATGCCGAGAGAGAGAACAAGTGGAAAGGAGGTGACTACCGACTAAATTGCGTCTGGCGCAGTCAATATTGCTCTAAAAAAATGTTTTTTCGCGTAAAATTCATTTCTTGACACGCGTGTCCCAACCAGACTGTTTTGAAAAAACTTTTTTTTTCTTTTCAGGGGCCCTTTAAGTAGGAACCGCATGAAACAACAATTTCTGAGCTCATTTTTTAACACTCCAAAGGAAAGAGAATAGCCCGAGAAGCGGTCGTTGATTACTTTTTGGATCAAACAATACATGGTGTCTGCGAGATCGATTGAGGATGGTTATTCAAATAGAAGCGCTTGTTCACGCGAAAGTATGTTATTTTAAATGAAATGCAGAGCTCAAATATTGCCAAACTTGAGCGCTTGTGTACACTATTTAAAAAATGTTCATTGCCGACAGTGCGCGCGGCCAGGGCGGCTCGCTCGCGTACTGTGGCCTTATCTCATCGTTTGCTATTACTGATGCCAGATCATCTCAAGATTGGAGTATAGCGCTCGTTCTCGAAGTCCTCAAGGCCGTACGAGAGCAAGCTTGCTTCATTCAACTCACGGTGGGCGGTGAACATGACATACAAAAAACATGTTTCATAAAAAAAATCGTATTTTACATAAAAAAAGCAAACCTGTCCGCCTCGTGCTGATATTTTTCTGCGAGTATGCAGGACGTAGATTCTAGGACCGCATACCTGTTTCCAGTCTCTTATGTAACGTGCCTGTTTTGTTTATGAATATCCTGTCTTCCGAACACTGATCCTAATCACGTGGAATACATCCTATCAATCTTTTCCTATGATGCTCAAACAACGCAACAGTCAGAGAAGACGAAAAGGTAGCTCACTATTTATTTGTATCTCAGTGTCAACAGTCTTTGAATTCTCTGCAATTTTATTTACCAGCTACCAACGACACACGCTGATCGCTGGGAAGCGACCACTGGCGTTGCAGCGAGCTCAAGCAGCATCACAAGTGCCGCAGGCACAAGCAAGCACATTCAATGTGGAGGAATCTGAGCAGACTGTGGAGTGCCAACAGTCTGTGGAGACTAACTCGCCACAGTATGTTTACTGCTGTGCGTCCTGCAGTTTGTTCGTTCAGCGTCTCATCAGTGATGTTTCATTTATTTCAGATGTCCTACAATAAGTGTGGAGGTTCAGACAGAGCCAATTTCTCCTCGCTGCATGAACTGCAGCAACCTCATGAAGGAAACTAAGACTCTTAAGGCAGAAGTTTCTTCGCTGACGAATAAGCTAAAAGCACTTAGGGACAAGCAGATGCTGAACAAGAATGTCACTGCCTCGCGTGATGACATGGTGCTATATTATGCAGGTAACTTTAATCGAGTGGTGCATTGTAACACGGGCTTTGTTATACATGACTTCAGTGTTTGACTTGCCTGTGAATCTGATGCCACTTTTGGAGGTTGCAAACGTTTGCCAAAAGTAGAGAAAAATGGTTTGTTCTATATTTCAGGATTGCTTGACATAGTGTCTCACTGCGCAACCTTTATGCACGTAGTTGCCTTGTTTGTATTTTCTCATGACAGAGATCGACATGACTTTGCAGGCATAACAAAGGTGCTTCTCATGATGATCTTGAACACTCTCGCACCCTCATACCTGCTGCCCGAAGTGGCTTTCCACTGGGGGCTGTTCCTGATGAACCTCAGACACAACATGGCCTTTCAAGACCTCGCTTACCGCTTTGAGGTCTCCCCTAGGGCGGTAAGCCGAACCTTCAGAGCCTGACTGGAAGCTATGACACAGCTGTGCTGGGGGTTGATTGCCTTCCCAAGGCCCGAGGTAGCTCGAAGCTGGCTCACGTTGAAAGAGCGCAGGCACTTCTCCAAGTTGCGACCTGTCATTGACTGTACCGAAGTGTCAGTCTTGAGGCAAGTTTCTTATGGAAAGTTTACACCGCATTAATTTAAAATGAGCATCTTAAAAGTAAAACCACCTAGTTATAGCATCCAAGGTGTATATTGAGGAAGTGCTTTCAGCTTGGTTTGCTACCTGCTCAAGCTGCACAACATACGCTTCTTGGGAAACAATTTTAAAAAGAAAGACCAGCTGTTCTTGAATGTTGTTCGTGTAGTATGCAACCGGAATATATGTTTGCTTTCAGGCCTCTGAACTTGGACACACCACAGATGGTCTGGAGTAACTACAAACAGAACTCTACTCTCAAGTATCTAGTGGCATTCAACCCCCATGCAGCAGTCGTGTTTGTCTCGAGGGATGCGGAGGGAAGGTCTCCGACAAAGAGCTCACCATCGCCAGCGGTAATTATTGTTTTACTACACCTAATTTATTCAGTTTTAGTTTGCTAGCTACAGATCATTTTTTCTGGATTTATGGACCTTCAAGGCTGGTGACCAAGTGTTGGCTGACCAGAGGGTTCCTGTTGCACAAGAAATTTTTTGAAAGATACGTGGAAGTATTCACGTCAAGCTTTACCAAGAACAGACTCCAGCTGACGGAACAGGAGGTGACCAACTCTCGGAGAATCTCCCCTTCTTGGATCATTGCGGAAAGATTGATCGGCCACTTTATGAAGTGGAAGATAATGACTGGAACTGTGCCACACACACTCGTCAATTTCTACGACGAAATCATTGTTGTGGTGGCCAGACTGACCAACCTTTCCCCAACACTGGTGAAGAATGCTAAGAACAATCAAAAACTAAACATAACAGCTTTTCGCATCTGACTGCTGCTTTAATGATAGAGTGAATCATCCAAACATGAAGTAACAATCTATTTCTAGGACAGCGATTATAAACATGCAAACTTTTGCCGCATAAGTGAGCTCTCTCTAAATGATATCTAAAATGAGCTTAAATGAACGGCAAAGGCTTGTTCGTGCTAACCGTGTTGCAATGTGTAAACTCAGAACCAGGTTTCCAAAAAAAAAACATTATGCCATGTGCAATCCTAGCTAATGTTTGAAAATGCAGTCAAGGCTATTTTTTGCAGACCTATTTCTATAAATCTTCGGAGGTCATGCGAGGCACTCAAGGAGTTGCATAGTGGCATGTAACTGTATACTCTCGACACCTCTCTGCACTTTGATGAAGTGATACACTGCTGGCCATGTTCCATTCCAGATAATGACAGTGCAAATGTGAAACTTGTACTGCTGTTTCTTATGTTTTGTGACGCCTGTTGAGTGCTCCATGGTTTGAACTTTGTCTATTCATGACCATGCATCTGCACGAGAAATGTTCTGGTCTACAAACATATTTTATTCAGAAACATGAAAAAAGCCCATACACATTTCAAAACATAAAATGTGTAATGTAAACGTAAACACCTGACAGAAGTCCGTCTGGTTGGGGTAAAAATTATTAGAAAACGACGGCCAACCAATCCCTAAACAGGGGCCCGTCTCAATGCCTGCTCGGCCTCTTCTTCAGGTGCGATTATGGATGAAAGGAGCCGCAACTTTTTTCCTCTATGATGATGGCAAAAGCGCACTATCCCTTCTTCATCTACGGCCGCTTTTTGTGTCACATGGTGGAGCCTGTGGACATACACAGATGGCAATGCGCCAAGAGACCTACTGATGTTTTTTGCCGCGGTCTGAATGTGCTGAATGTGATTGTTTGCGTGCAAAGCACATTCAGACCATGCTAAAAACATCAATAGGTCTCTTGGCGCATTGCCATCTGTGTATGTCAACGAGCTCCACCACGTGAAAAAAAACGGCCATAGATAAAAAAAGAAGGGATTGTGCGCTTCTGCCACCACCATAGAGAAAAAAGAAGATTACACCTTTTTTCATCCATAGTCGCCCCTGAAGAAGAAAGAGGCCAAGCAAGCCTTGAAACGTTGGGCCCCTGTTTTAGGAATTGGTTGGTCGTCCTTTTCTAATAATAAAATGTAACCTAGAAAATGCGATCCTGGTCGAAGCGAATTCAGGAGATCCACCTTAAACTGCATTGTTGAATGGGTCTTTATAATGCAGGAGGGTGTACATGTTTAGTCAGCAGATCACGTACACGGTTCAACGACGGACCTTATGGATCGATGAGCTTGATTGCAGCAGACTTTGTTGAATCCCAAAGCAGGATTACCTGGCACCAGGGTGAGGAGCCACTGCTCAGGAGGGTATCCACTGCCCTTTGCATTGGGTTGTTTACGATGGTTTTGCGAGGAGAGAGCGTGCAAGCAAGCTGCAATGGTGTGCCATTAATTCAATGTCTTGAGAGCACAGCACTCTAAACAGGGATCGATATACTGCAACAACAAATGTTACAGAGGGGACACTAAACACTCTGATCACCTGTGTCTACAGCCTCACCAGAGGCACTCATTTTCTCAAACAAGGTGGCTTATTACAAAAGGAAACGGTCAGCTAGAACGATAGGGCCAAAACAAAGACAGGGAGAAACAGTGACATACACACTGCTGTGTGTCTCTATTTCTCCCTGTCTGTGTTCTGACCCTATCGTTCTACATGACAGTTTCCTTTTGCATTATAAACCAAGTAGCTCAACATCAGCCTGTTATTCAGTGGCCTTATTAGCTTCTGAGCATAACTAGCAATGGACTCATGAAGTCTGTTTAAATTCTGAAAATATTAGGACAGATTTTTTCGTGTGTATTTAACCCCCATAGCAGTCTCCAAGACTTCAGGAACATGATGCTAAACCATAATATTAATTATTAGAGCTAATTCTTGGAGGGACCACGAGTTAAAACTCAACAAGATAGCAGAGCAACCCAGACAATGTCCCACTGAAAGTATGTAACAGGTGAAGGGAGAAATATTTATTTGCTGTTTGCTTGCTCTAACCACAACTTGCTGTACGTCACTAGGGTGTCATTCCTGAGTTTTTCACACCCCTTGCATAATAATTTTGAATGAACCCCCGGCACCTTTACTTTGTATTTACTACCTGAATGGGGTGTGTCCGCGTGGGAACCTGACTGATCAAAACGAATTTTGTGGCATACATTTCAAACCAACAAACTTGAAAGCCCCAGCAAAGGACCGAGGAATCTATAAAGTAGTTGGCAACCTTTAACACAGAATCCAAATTGCTTTCTTACATGGCACCGATCTTATTACAATCTGAACAACTCAAATAGACCCTAAAATTACATCTCTGTTTAGAGCAAAAGAAACTGTTTCCAACATAAAAATGTCCATTTAATTTTATGACGATCAATTATAAACCAAGGGAAAAATTTTATTTTATATACTGTAAACAACTTAATTTTTGCGAGGACCCAATTTTCGTGAATCACCTACAATTCGCGAAAAATAGGTCCCGCGAACAAGCTATATTGAGGTTCCACCGCGTTGCGAAAATTAGAACCTGCGAATTATTCCAAAACTTCAGCTTTGACCTAAATCACGAAATATTGAGCCCGCGAAAAATAAGTTGTTTACAGTATACAGGTGGTTATATATACATTTTTTCATATGTATCCAGAATCATATAAGCCTATTTAACCTTTTTCACTGCCACCACACTGCTGGAAACACATAAAAAAACATAACATTTTCACTCCAGGCTTTAAAATTTATGTCTTGTTTGAAGAAAAACAACTCACAGTGCAAACGAAAAAATGTAGTATGTTTTAACAAACAAAGTCCAAAAACAATGTTTTTCAACAAATGTGTCTGATGTATCAAGGCATGAAAACTCAAATAGTGCTTTCAACCATATGATTATCACTATCTCATACCGAATTGCCAAAAAAAACTGCGGATTGAAAATTGTTATAAGCAACTAACACTAGGAAAATTAAAGCTTTCAGAAAACATGAAAATAGCTGATTTGATTGCAATATATTGAAGTGCATCATCTCTGCTTTACAGAACTTCGGAGGCATGTTCAGATATAACCCCGAATCGATAAAGACTCTGAAGCTGAAGACAGCCCCAATATCCGAGGCTGAGCGGCATGGAGGGTTGGTGCTGGACGAATTAAATCTCAGCATCTTACTGCCTCAGCATCAAAACAGCTTCAAGGCTTTGTGGACTTGGACAAGGTCACACCTGCTGACCTTAGGACTGTCCCAGCAGACCAAGGCTTTTTCCTGGTTTTCCAGCCCTTCATGGGATACTGAATATAAATTATACACAAGTAAAACAAGGAGCTACTTTTTATAATATTTTTATCCCATCATTTAAGTTTCTACCTATTACTCTGCAGGTATGGCCTCAGGTAGTTCAAGGCCTGCATAGGCATGGCAAGGAAATAAGAGATTTAACACAAAAATAATGCCCGTCTAAATATGATTGAGTGGATCAATTAATCTTCTTACTATTTCCACGTACAATCTACAATCATATATTTAAGAAAAACAAGCATCACCTATATATACACATATATTCTCGCATAAAAGCCATATTTATTTTGAATATGTTAATGCAAGGTACATTTCACCCCCCCCCCCCCAAGCACGCCATACTGCATGTGCACTATCAATCTCTGAAAGTAAGACTTTCTCTTAAACATGCACCTGAACTGAGAAGCGAGATTCATAGGATCGTGGCATCTGCTTCACATGCTTGATGAACAGCGCAGTCAATGGGGCTAACTAACCCGCTAAAATTGTGACTTTGTCAAAACATAAAAAATATAAATATTACAGTTCTTATCGAAACGAATGTAGAGCATTTTATTCGACGAAACATTTTTGCAGAAATACTAATATATTCGGAGCTCTTAACTTTTATATGGCTTTTGCATAAAAGGCTCTTCTGATGCTAATGCAATTAATGGAAAGTTCCCCTTCTCCAGGGATTATTATTGTTAGTCTTATTTCATATTGGACCACTGTAACTTTATACGAGCAATGATGAGGTTATCCAGGATGCTATTTCACTGTGACCTCCATGCTGCTGATACATAAAAATACGGTGTCACTAAAGAGGCATGTTGAGGACATATATGTATACTGTAAGCGACTTAATTTTCGTAAGAACCTAATTTTTGCGAATTGCTCATAATACGCAAAAAATAGGTCCCACGAACAATTCCGACAAATTTTAAACACATTGAAATCTATACTGAGATCTCACTGCGTCGCAAGAAGTAGAACCTGCGAATTATTCCAAAACTTCAGTTTCAGATGTTATGAGCCCGTTTTGCTTTCAGGAACAAAAAAAACAAGAACGAAAGGAGCAGCTGCAAAGTGTAAAAAAAAAGGGCTTATCCGGACATACTGAAGGCACAGCTCGAGGGCTTCAAGCGACAAAACGAAGAGGCTTCCCACAATATTAATGTATGCATATCGAGATATAGATTTTATGTGTGCCTCGTGTATTCATTAAAGTGTATGGTTTTTATTGTAGGCTAAGAAATTTTGGCGGGAGGAACCACTGATGTCTGACAGCGAGACAAATGACTGCATTGTTGCGGATTTCGAACTAGTACTGGCAAAACAAGATACAAAGCAGCGCCAGCGCTACAAAGAGAAATATGACGAAAATGTCAAGCTCCACAACATCATCAAATTGCTCCAAGCTTGCATCGATGACAAGGTCCTGTCAAGCAAATTTACTCTAATCTTTCGCGTGGTTTACTTTTGTGTTAAGATATGAGAGCAATGGCATGTCTGGATATCGAGGTGGTCTAAACTCGTCACCACAGGCAAAAAGCTGATTTTTCTCGTAGTTGTTCGTTGTGCAGAGAAGTTCTTAAAAGATTTAATTTTCAGCCAAAAAACAAACGTTTTTTCTGCATTCGAAACTTTTAACTTTTATTGAGTAACAAAAAATTGATATGAAATATTGTAGTCTTAATTCGTCACATAAAAAGGAAAATTAGGAACGTTCTATGTGGGAGTGACCGGTTTACTTACAGTCCTTGAAGTGAAAACGAGAATAAAAGAAAAATGCCAAATAACATTATCACCATCTGGAAGCCAGGGAAAAGACGGTAAGGAAGAGGACTCCGACAGAAAAAAAGGAAGTATTTTGCTCATTGAAACAGCAACATGACATTAAAGAAGAGTTATGCTGTTCTTATAAATATGAGTTGCTGATCTGCACTATAGTCGGTGACATGTCAAGAACGAAGTGGAAGCTCCTCCCACCTCTTTCCACTTTAGTAGTGCGAACGCTGGAGAGGAGGCGCGCTCCTTTCCATCGTTCGCTCCGCTGAAGTGGAAAAGGGTGGGAGGACCTTCCACTTCGTTCTTGACATGTCACCGACTATAGTATCGTGAGTGCCTTACGTCTCAAGGCTGTGCTGCAGGAGCAGCCGTGCCTCAAACGTGAAACCCCCCCCCCCCCCCCCCCACCCCTTGCTGTGCCCAAGCTATTCAGGGAAAACATTCTCGAAGACCGGCACCCGATAAAAACCCCAGCCAATTACATTGACGCCGAGCGCCGCGCCCCCTCTGCGGCATCCCAGAAGTCCTTCGGCCAACACACATTGCAGGCGCTCTGCATCAAGCCCGGCTCGGGGCCGAGACACCCCAGCAGCCCAATGTGCTGCTGCTGCTGTCCAACTCCTGGAGGTTGCCGAAGCCATGAGGATCCTTCGCCAGGCTCATCCTGGCCTCCTCGGGGGCCTCAGCCGTGAGGACGCCATTTACGACTTGGACCTTTGAGGGAGGAGAGGTGTGGGCGCTCGGCCTGCCACCACGTGCCTGAAACGCGAGACACATGAGCAAAAAACCCATCCAGTTCGACGTCCGATCTAGCAATCCGACTTCTTCTTCCGAAAAGTTTGGTTGCTTCAGACGTCAAATCAGCATAGTTTCGCATGGCGGACAGACCGTTGGAAGCACCCAGCCAATGACAGCAGAGCTAGCGTGAACGTCATAATGACGTACTGGGTCCGGTGGGACGACAAAGAAAACGGGACTGACTCGGCCAACGGGAAGCCGGACGCTCGAATCCCACTGACTCATTCGAGAAAGATGGCCCCAGCAAAGAATGCATGCGCTAGCGAAGTGAGAATGAGCTCATAATATCACTCGTGTGAGCTAAACCGTCAATCTGGGACCAGAGATCTACCCTGTATAGGAACGCGGACCTTCGCTGGAGCGCTTGGATCTCCGTGGCCACAGGCATGGGCAAGCAGGAAATCGATGGTACGTACACTGCCAATACACGTCTCGACAGCGCTCGCGGTTCCTTTCCTCACCTAGATACAGACCGTAATTACCACCACAAAGGTGTCAACTCATATAGCCAAATTCGGTGATCGATACCTTAGCGGTGTCAGTCTAATAACAAAAACGCCGATGTCGTCTTCGTACGAGCCGCGTTGGATACAACCAGTGGCAATGTCCATCGAACATGTTTCATCGACAGTTCAGTTTGTCGACACTGGGATGCTTGATTGACAAATCATTTCGTCGAAACGATCGCGCATTTGTTTCATCGACAGCTTCGTTTTTTTGGGTTTTTTTCATTATCACCAGTGCTTACCGACCTTGGCGATGCACGCGGGCCGGCGTGTACGCCTCTAGGTATTTAAGCCTCACAACTAATATAATCTAATCCATATAGCGAAAGAAAGTATTTTGTCGGCAAAACGTTGCAGTCCACGAAACGAGTTTCCACGAAACGTAAGTGTCAACAAAAGGTTTGTCGATGAAATGTGTTTCAATCAAAAGTTGTTCACAAAACGTGTCGATGAAATGATCCATCATTAATTAGAGTCTCAATTATTGTGTGCACTTTTTCACTTTCCTGATAGTAAAGTTGCTGAACCGCTGAAAGGTTGAGAACATACCTTTATTAATGAGCTCGATTCGACACAATTTGTTATGCTGACTAGGCTGCGCAATGTGCTCACATGGTCAACAATCTTTTTGAGACGACGTTAAGGTTGTCATTGGGAGGTGGCGGAACCTCCGTGACACTTTCGGTAAGCGTCCAAGGGACAGTAAAAAAAAAAAGAGTGGCGCAGGTGCCAGAGAACCACAGTCTAGCTGACAACTTTTTAAAGACTTTCTATTCCAGTGGGACTTTGCGAAGCCACGCCCCCGCACATATATTTTCTTACCCTTTCAGTGTGGCTGAAATACATCAATTACTTACTTCGAGGATTTGCAATCTTTGTATATGTTCCTGCAAATACTTCAAGGCACACAATGGTTTTTGTTGTGTCCACTATTTCTCCAGAACCACCAGCAATATGGACAGCATCCACGAGGACTCCATGGACAAAGTACTGAATGGGTACAAAAAGAAGTTGGAAGAATCGCCACCAGAGCTTTTTCTGACAATGGTCGACATGCCTGCACACTCCCCCCTCCCTCCTTGTCTTCTTGCTCTCCCCCTACTTCACGCTATGTCAATACTGCTCGCTCTCAAGCCTCCATCCCTGCTTCACACCTCATGCCTTCCCCTAGGTCTATTTCCACTGCACTTTCCCAAGACCATGCCTCCTCACCCAGCACATAGCGACTAAAGCCACAGAAAAAAAAAGAAAAAACATTGACACACTCATCCAAGACATCGACAGACATCTAGCACATGAAACAACAGCCACAGAACACTTTATCACTCACAGACACCATGCATGAAGTGCCCAAGCACCTGCAGGGACACAGCAAGATTCACCGCATTGAAGTCCTCACACAGTATCGAGTAGGGAATGTCCCAACCACCCTTGTGACGGTGTGTGGGCCTTGGCACTAACATTAATACATACAATAGTTTAATGTGAAAACATTAACATAACCCTTTCACATGACCGTCGAGAGGGTGGGGGGCGGTTCCCCTCGCCTGGGAAGGCTAGAAAAAGAGCGGCGCAAGGGACAGCACGCCTTTTCCTCTGTTTGGCTGAGAAAATTAAAAGAAAATTAACATACCATTGTGGAGGATTCCTAAAAGATGTACACAAAATAGTTGTAGTAAAAAAGATATATACCTAATAGTTCTAAAAAGCTGGAATAAATGTACAATCCCAAACAGGCATTTCGCTAGACAGTTTTCTTGTCATTCTGGATTATTATCTTCAGTCTACGGTTGTGGAGTATGAAGGAAAAAAGTTTGTGCAGAAGGAAGGCGTGTGCATTGGGTCCTCGGTTGCACCGGCTTTATCGGAGGTGTATCTGAACTCGTTGGACTCTGTTGTGTTTGATCGAATTCAAGGTTTTGGAGAGGACATGTGTTTTGTGAGGCGTTATGTGGATGATATTTTTGTGTGCACCTTTCGGGATGACCTGTTGAACAGTCTCGAGCATTTGATAAGATCAGCAGCCCCTGAACTACGCTTTACCGTAGAGAAACTGGAGAATGGAGTATTACAATTCTTGGATCTACAGATTCACACTGATAAAGGTCTCTGCTGGGAGTACGGCAAAGAAAACCCGAAACCTGTTCTGCCAAAAAGGAGCTGCCATTCGAAAACGGTGAAAGCGGGAGTGGTAAAGTCTCTGATCAGGAATGCTCTAGACCGATCATGCATACATTTTATCACGAATTCGTTGGAAGGTCAATGGAAGAGACTAAGAGGGGCAGGGTACGAAGAAGAGTTCATCAGAAGGAATTTAGATGTACACACTAAGGAAAAAAAGGAAAGAGAAGACACGTCGAGAAGACGGATGGCTGTGATCCCGTATTTTCACGGAATTTCACATTACCTGAAGGCATGTGCTAAGCAGTTTGGAGTAGAAACAGTTTTTAGTTCTGATTTCAGGCTAAGTAGATTAACTCCTTTTGAAACTGAAGTGCATGAGTGCAGGAAAGGTCACCGTGAAAAATCAATCGCTTGCAAAAACAGTGTAGTGTATGAAATTCCGATGGCGTGTGGCTTTGCTTATGTAGGGCAAACTTCGAGGTGTGTTAATGACAGACTAACAGAACATAAGAGAAATGTAAGGATTAATGCAACTAATTCTGAAATAGCTAAGCACATAAATGAATGTAACAATTGCACTGCTTTGTGGTCAGAGACTGAAATAATACATAAAGAAGTAAATGACAGTAAAAGACTGGTAAGGGAAACAATTCGGATTAAATCAATCGGTAATTGTATAAGTCAGGCATCGTTACATTTGGGGAACAATGCTAAACCATTTTTGGGACTGTAAACAGGTCTTTTTTTTTTTTTTTAAGGGTGAAGTGGTTTTGCGCTTTTTAGAGTGAGTCCATCAGTATATGTCTGTTGTGTTTGTTGTTCCGGGTTGGAGATATTCTTCCCAGTTCTTTTCGTGTTCGCGGAGATCGTTGGTCTTTGTACTCATGTTTTGGTTCGCGGCTGTAGTGTCAGTGACACACAAAGAGAAAAAGAAAGAAAAGGGAAAGAAAAAAAAAAAAAAATTCTTTCCGGAGAAGTGGAGGGTTTACTTCTGTTCGTAGCAGTGCTTGAGGGGGCGTCCCATTGCCTTGTTTTTTTTTTGTTTTTTTTTTTTTTGTCTTGGTGTGTTGCGTTTTTGAAAAGGACTTGTTGAGTGTTTGGGTGACCTTGTGGTTGTGAGTATATAAGGATGTGGGACTAAATAAATCTTTTAGCTGCGTTTGAGACGTTCTCTTCTTCACTTGTCTCTGTCCCTTCTACTTTTAAGTTTCCTTTTTCTACCCCAGTCTCGGGTTAAGTTCCAAAATGTACACATTTTTATAACTATTAGGTGTACATCTAACCGCGACTGTGGTAGAACATCAAGACCAACAATTGTTGCAAAAGAGCAAAGTATGGATCTCGGGTGGCGCCGCAATTACGTGATTTGTACCTGGCGGCATGCGGAAAGATCATAGAAAACAATCTGAAAGATACAAGAGTCAAGGCTATTTTCTGATATGTGGACGACATCCTAATGCTTAGTGCCACAGAGGTAGATGACTAGAGAAACGGATACAGAATACAGTTCTGGGATGCTTCCAGAAAGCTGCCTTGACCTGGCTTTCACGCATGAATCACCTGTGGACAAAATTATATAATTCCGAGACCTCACTCTGGTCAGCAAAAGGGTTTCTGACGTTCATATCTGGACACTCAAGAGCCATTAAGAGAAGTGTCGCCAGACGGCTCTAGTCCCTGCCCTACACAAATTGTGTAAACATCAAATAGGGCAGAGCTTCGAGAAACAGATGTCACGACTACGAGAATTAGGATATGCAACAAGTTTCATGGTACCCATGTATGAGAAACATATGCAAAAACTTGAAGCGTAAAACATTGGAGAACGAAAACGCAGACATAACTCAAAGAAAGATAGCGGTACTACAAGTTTAAAAATATAGCCGAAAGAAATGACGTAAAGTCACGTGTTTGCAAAAAGCTTGAAATAGTGGCTAGCGTATTACCTTGAATGCCAAAAGAAAACAAATCTTGGAGAATCCCATGATGCCATGCGGTATCATAGGCCTTCTCGAGATCAAAAAAGGCAGACAAGCGGTACTGGTTGTTTACGAAAGCTTCCCGTACTGCCGTTTCAAGACGAATCAGATGATGCAGTGTAGAACGGGATTACTGAAAACTGTACTAAAATTTATCAAACAGACCCCTCCTTTCAAGGATATAAACGAGAAGAGAATAATAATAATAATTTTTATTTGCATACATAAATGTGATCCTGGGTGGCGTGCACGGCTGTGCAGAAAGGTTAAAACCCGTACGCAAGTGTGCCTGCCAGCCCGCCACCCAGGATATGAATTGAAAAAAAAAATAAGATGTGAAAAAAGCAAACAAAAAGCACACGCACATGCACAGATATACACTCATTTGTACACAGGCCCGCAACCCAAAGAATTAACCATTATCCAAGGGTCTTGCAGAAGAAACTAGTTAAAGCTATAGGCCGGTAACTGGAAGCAGATGACAGATTTTTACCGTGTTTCAAGATTGGAATGATTCCCATTTGCCAAAAGAAAGGCAGGTAGCTCTTCAGCCAAATTTGGTTAAAAATTCTAGGATAATTTGAAGCACACCAGAACGGAGGTGTTTAAGCATGCCGCAGTGAATGTTATCACTTCTTAGGGCAGTGGTACGACTCCGTCGCAGGGCCCGCGTAAGTTCACTGAGTGTAAAGGGAGCCTTGTGCGGCCCAACTATGACTCTTGCCAGTTTGATGGCCTTCTTTTCAGCTGTTCATTTTAAACAAAGGAAAGAATCGTTTTAGACAAAGAAACTAATGACTAGAGCTTCATACCTTCTCAAAATAGCTTCCAAGATATCTGCCCGCTCTTCAATGCTAGACCTGTAAGTGTGACACAGGATAGTGGTTTTAATCTGCCCGCTCTTCAATGCTAGACCTGTAAGTGTGACACAGGATAGTGGTTTTAATTTGATTATGCTCACTCTGTCCAATACTTCCTTAACAGAATTCAAACTATTTATAGATGCGGCATACCCCATAAAACGTAAAGGGAGCCTTGTGCAGCCCTACTATGACTCTTGCCAGTTTGATGGCCTTCTTTTCAGCTGTTCATTTTAAACAAAGGAAAGAATCGTTTTAGACAAAGAAACTAATGACTAGAGCTTCATACCTTCTCAAAATAGCTTCCAAGATATCTGCCCGCTCTTCAATGCTAGACCTGTAAGTGTGACCCAGGATAGTGGTTTTAATTTGATTATGCTCACTCTGTCCAATACTTCCTTAACAGAATTCAAACTATTTATAGATGCGGCATACCCCATAAAACGTAAAGGGAGCCTTGTGCAGGCCCTACTATGACTCTTGCCAGTTTGATGGCCTTCTTTTCAGCTGTTCATTTTAAACAAAGGAAAGAATCGTTTTAGACAAAGAAACTAATGACTAGAGCTTCATACCTTCTCAAAATAGCTTCCAAGATATCTGCCCGCTCTTCAATGCTAGACCTGTAAGTGTGACCCGGATAGTGGTTTTAATTTGATTATGCTCACTCTGTCCAATACTTCCTTAACAGAATTCAAACTATTTATAGATGCGGCATACCCCATAAAACGTAAAGGGAGCCTTGTGCGGCCCTACTATGACTCTTGCCAGTTTGATGGCCTTCTTTTCAGCTGTTCATTTTAAACAAAGGAAAGAATCGTTTTAGACAAAGAAAACTAATGACTAGAGCTCATACCTTCTCAATATAGCTTCCAAGATATCTGCCCGCTCTTCAATGCTAGACCTGTAAGTGTGACCCAGGATAGTGGTTTTCCGCTCTTCAATGCTAGACCTGTAAGTGTGACCCAGGATAGTGGTTTTAATTTGATTATGCTCACTCTGTCCAATACTTCCTTAACAGAATTCAAACTATTTATAGATGCGGCATACCCCATAAAACGTAAAGGGAGCCTTGTGCAGGCCCTACTATGACTCTTGCCAGTTTGATGGCCTTCTTTTCAGCTGTTCATTTTAAACAAAGGAAAGAATCGTTTTAGACAAAGAAACTAATGACTAGAGCTTCATACCTTCTCAAAATAGCTTCCAAGATATCTGCCCGCTCTTCAATGCTAGACCTGTAAGTGTGACCCAGGATAGTGGTTTTAATTTGATTATGCTCACTCTGTCCAATACTTCCTTAACAGAATTCAAACTATTTATAGATGCGGCATACCCCATAAAACGTAAAGGGAGCCTTGTGCGGCCCTACTATGACTCTTGCCAGTTTGATGGCCTTCTTTTCAGCTGTTCATTTTAAACAAAGGAAAGAATCGTTTTAGACAAAGAAACTAATGACTAGAGCTTCATACCTTCTCAAAATAGCTTCCAAGATATCTGCCCGCTCTTGAATGCTAGACCTGTAAGTGTGACCCAGGATAGTGGTTTTAATTTGATTATGCTCACTCTGTCCAATACTTCCTTAACAGAATTCAAACTATTTATAGATGCGGCATACCCCATAAAACGTAAAGGGAGCCTTGTGCGGCCCTACTATGACTCTTGCCAGTTTGATGGCCTTCTTTTCAGCTGTTCATTTTAAACAAAGGAAAGAATCGTTTTAGACAAAGAAACTAATGACTAGAGCTTCATACCTTCTCAAAATAGCTTCCAAGATATCTGCCCGCTCTTCAATGCTAGACCTGTAAGTGTGACCCAGGATAGTGGTTTTAATTTGATTATGCTCACTCTGTCCAATACTTCCTTAACAGAATTCAAACTATTTATAGATGCGGCATACCCCATAAAACGTAAAGGGAGCCTTGTGCAGCCCTACTATGACTCTTGCCAGTTTGATGGCCTTCTTTTCAGCTGTTCATTTTAAACAAAGGAAAGAATCGTTTTAGACAAAGAAA
Source organism: Ixodes persulcatus (assembly GCA_013358835.2). Taxonomy (NCBI): domain Eukaryota; kingdom Metazoa; phylum Arthropoda; class Arachnida; order Ixodida; family Ixodidae; genus Ixodes; species Ixodes persulcatus. Next base: position 29,435 of record JABSTQ010005033.1, read on the forward strand.
CTAATGACTAGAGCTTCATACCTTCTCAAAATAGCTTCCAAGATATCTGCCCGCTCTTCAATGCTAGACCTGTAAGTGTGACACAGGATAGTGGTTTTAATTTGATTATGCTCACTCTGTCCAATACTTCCTTAACAGAATTCAAACTATTTATAGATGCGGCATACCCCATAAAACGTAAAGGGAGCCTTGTGCGGCCCTACTATGACTCTTGCCAGTTTGATGGCCTTCTTTTCAGCTGTTCATTTTAAACAAAGGAAAGAATCGTTTTAGACAAAGAAACTAATGACTAGAGCTTCATACCTTCTCAAAATAGCTTCCAAGATATCTGCCCGCTCTTCAATGCTAGACCTGTAAGTGTGACCCAGGATAGTGGTTTTAATTTGATTATGCTCACTCTGTCCAATACTTCCTTAACAGAATTCAAACTATTTATAGATGCGGCATACCCCATAAAACGTAAAGGGAGCCTTGTGCGGCCCTACTATGACTCTTGCCAGTTTGATGGCCTTCTTTTCAGCTGTTCATTTTAAACAAAGGAAAGAATCGTTTTAGACAAAGAAACTAATGACTAGAGCTTCATACCTTCTCAAAATAGCTTCCAAGATATCTGCCCGCTCTTGAATGCTAGACCTGTAAGTGTGACCCAGGATAGTGGTTTTAATTTGATTATGCTCACTCTGTCCAATACTTCCTTAACAGAATTCAAACTATTTATAGATGCGGCATACCCCATAAAACGTAAAGGGAGCCTTGTGCGGCCCTACTATGACTCTTGCCAGTTTGATGGCCTTCTTTTCAGCTGTTCATTTTAAACAAAGGAAAGAATCGTTTTAGACAAAGAAACTAATGACTAGAGCTTCATACCTTCTCAAAATAGCTTCCAAGATATCTGCCCGCTCTTGAATGCTAGACCTGTAAGTGTGACCCAGGATAGTGGTTTTAATTTGATTATGCTCACTCTGTCCAATACTTCCTTAACAGAATTCAAACTATTTATAGATGCGGCATACCCCATAAAACGTAAAGGGAGCCTTGTGCGGCCCTACTATGACTCTTGCCAGTTTGATGGCCTTCTTTTCAGCTGTTCATTTTAAACAAAGGAAAGAATCGTTTTAGACAAAGAAACTAATGACTAGAGCTTCATACCTTCTGCAAAATAGCTTCCAAGATATCTGCCCGCTCTTCAATGCTAGACCTGTAAGTGTGACCCAGGATAGTGGTTTTAATTTGATTATGCTCACTCTGTCCAATACTTCCTTAACAGAATTCAAACTATTTATAGATGCGGCATACCCCATAAAACGTAAAGGGAGCCTTGTGCGGCCCTACTATGACTCTTGCCAGTTTGATGGCCTTCTTTTCAGCTGTTCATTTTAAACAAAGGAAAGAATCGTTTTAGACAAAGAAACTAATGACTAGAGCTTCATACCTTCTCAAAATAGCTTCCAAGATATCTGCCCGCTCTTGAATGCTAGACCTGTAAGTGTGACCCAGGATAGTGGTTTTAATTTGATTATGCTCACTCTGTCCAATACTTCCTTAACAGAATTCAAACTATTTATAGATGCGGCATACCCCATAAAACGTAAAGGGAGCCTTGTGCGGCCCTACTATGACTCTTGCCAGTTTGATGGCCTTCTTTTCAGCTGTTCATTTTAAACAAAGGAAAGAATCGTTTTAGACAAAGAAACTAATGACTAGAGCTTCATACCTTCTCAAAATAGCTTCCAAGATATCTGCCCGCTCTTCAATGCTAGACCTGTAAGTGTGACGCAGGATAGTGGTTTTAATTTGATTATGCTCACTCTGTCCAATACTTCCTTAACAGAATTCAAGCTATTTATAGATGCGGCATACCCCATAAAACAACTTTTAAACTTCCGACATACATACCTGGCGTTTGCCTTCATCTTTTTTAAACATCTAAGGTTACCCCTTGTGAGGTATCGCCTGAAAATACCCCAGGCCTTATTTTGCTTCTTTTGGGCGGGTACGTGGGCAAGGGTACGCGCCTATATGGCGCGTACCCTTGCCTGGCGGTAGCTACCGCTAGAATCATGGCTGACATCGCCCACAGAGCGGGAGTGGATCCCTACTGGCTCAGCACACCCAACAGCCAATGAGACCAACCATCAACATGGTTGGATATGGGATGGCTATCCAACTAAATGCTTATCAAGCAAGTTGGTTTGCTAACCTTGGGATTGCCGAGGGGCAGTTCCCCACCTCAAACGCATCCAACTCACTGAATTCGCATGTACCCGATGCACTCAGTTCGAGCATTTCGAAATGCGTGTGCTTTAAGATGTCCCGCATCGAGCTCGGATGTCCAGAGGGCAGCCAAGCGCAAACAAATTGCGTCAGGGTAAATCCCTTGCAGCCAGTCCTCAACACTGAGGCCTACCTCCAGTGCAACCACGAGACACGTTCGGCTGATCGCCAAGATTCAACTCTGGCCAGTGCACGACTGCTGTTTTGTCTCAGGTTGGACCCGCAAAACTGCGGCAGGAGGTGACATCAATAATTGGTGTACACACCTCTTTAACAGTTACCAATTAAGTAACCGCACACAATCTGTCCACCTCTTCGCGATAAGAACGAGATTCTGCGTCCTGAGTAACCTTTTTGTTCCGCCTCGAAAGGCTTTCCGCGTAAAGTCACGCAACTCTCCCCCTACATCGAGCGATAATATAGTAAATTCGCAACGCGGATCGGTTAGTATCTTTCTACACACGTGAAGATTGTTCCGCCTACTCGCAACATACTTTATGTAGCAGGCGTTGACGCATTTGTTCGTTCCTAGTATAGCAATGGCATCGCTTATAGCGTCACTCGGATTATCTATTACGAGTAATGTCACTCCCCAGGACCGACGCAACGTGCAGGTGGGCGACGATAAAGGGGTAGATCTGAGGTAATTATTTTTTAATTAGTGTGCTTTTTATTATCCTTGACGTCCTGGGACTGGCTGCAAGCACTTTGTTACAGAGTTTTTTTTTTTTTTTCTCAATCACCCTATTCATGGGGATTTTTAAGCATATTAGCAGAAACACCTAGTATAGTATTTGAATGAACCTTTAAATATGTCTTTAAGAAACTGTGCCAAATTTCAGTTGTGGCTGAGTAACACTCAATATAAATATAAAACTAGCGTTTAAGGAATATGGATTTTAGTTACTAATGAAATTAAAGAAGCTCCTTGAAGCACTTTCAGGCTGCCAGCACCTGTGGCTAAATTGTTCAGGTTTTGGAAGTGTTTGCTCTCTGGTACCACCTGCATTGTTTCATTCTACACCTGCAACACCCCCCGATGCAATTTTCAATTAGTTTTCATTGTAACATGGCACTTCTATACATAATTTGTGGTTTTATAGTCATTGTTTTACTTTACAGCAAGATCAGCTGGAGAAGATTGGGGGCAGGAACCATCCAGAGGTGACTCCTGGCATCATGAAGAGCATCATGGGTCATTCGGTCCAGGTGCTCTTCAGCCTCTACGTCCGCAAGGGCAAGAGGGCCTTTATCAATTTCGGCTTGTGCACCATTGCAATAGGTAATATTCAATTATCCAAATTCCTGGATGCCCTAAAAACTTTATTACCTAACCCCATAGTCACTGACAGGGTGAGTACGGCAAGGCATGGCCCGATATACGCACCACCGTTCATCGAGCCTGATGCTGCACTCAACAAGCTTGGCCACACCCTGTTTCGACTGTACAAGCCCCATGCCGGTAGGATTAGGACCTATGTTGCTTAAAATTGTACCCTGTACATATTAACATCTGTTCAATTTTATGACATGTAAAGAATACAAACACCCCAGAAAGGACAAATGTCAGATTACAGTGAAGGTGCAGGCGAGCAGGTGTATACTTACCACTTTGATGAATTACCCAAGACTGAGGCGAGAAACCTAGAAACATCCAACTGTGGAAGAAAGTGAAAAAGGTGACAGCAGGAAAGTCCTCCTGTCACCTGTCATTTTGTTTCATGGTTAATGGAAGAAAATAACCGTGGAAGATTGAAAACGGTGATGGAGCAAAGTCCTTTTGTCTCCTTTTTTAATCTCTTCCATGGATGGATGTTTCTTGGTCTCTTGCCCCAGTCTGAGGTAATTCATCAAAAGGACAGAAACGAGTTTTGAAACTTATCAGACTTGTAGCTGACCAGCAGACTGCACTTACACTTCGTTTACGTTCGCTACACGTTTTCCTTGAGATAAGGCAATGGTATCCAAGAGTGCTGCAAGCATCGTATTTGACAACCACATGAGTGCTGTACTCTCATATTTTGAACTGTTTTACCTTTATGACACTTTTTGAGTTACTTATTGTAAGTTTCATTGGAACTTTTTTGAGACCAAGCAGCGCCCCGTGCAGAGTGAGTAAAAAGGCTGGAAGCCAATTGTCAAGCAAACAGCGGGGCCTACAGACGCGCTTTCTTGCCGGTTTCGTCCTGTCGGTCACTATAGTCACGGTCAATGTGCTCTGGTAAAAAGAAATTGCTTCATAATTTGAATTTTTAAACTTGTGGAACCACTTTGCAGGTGCCATCTGTCAAAAATGGTGCTTAGACAAGATTCAAACCAAGGCGGTCATCGGGAGGTGGCTGCCCGGCTCAGTGGATCGAGGAGGGGGCAGGAGAAGGAGATTTGAAGCAGCCCTTGTTTCTGCCCTGCCTCTGGTCCAGCCGCTGCCCCTGGTCCAGACCCCTTCTCAGTTCATTCCTGAGCCTGCAACCCAAGATGTTGCCTGGACCCGTGCCAAGCCCACCCAAGATGACGTTTTAGATGATGGGAACCATCTGGCCAGACTGCAGTACAAGGAACCACAAAGGGAGCCCTACTCATGACCACTGCTATCATGCAGTTGCGATCCAAGAGGGATGACAGCACTGAGGATCTTCTAGCAGGGTTCGGGAGCACTTCTCAGAAGTGTGCCTCAAAGGTCTCCCACCAGAAACCACTAACCATGCCAAGGAGATGTTGGGCTACCCAGAGTGCTGGGAGAAAAAGGCAGAAGTGGCCTCAGCACTTTCTGGAGGAGGAAATGGGTTTCAGCAGCAAGGGTCCGGCATTAATGTTGTTTTTTCATCGTACTTCTGGGCATTCAAGCTTGGCTGCCGGACTTGTGAGGCCTTTGCAGGGCTCAACGGGCTCCTTGTGGGAGTGGCACAGAGCCCTCAAGGTAAGACACGGATGACAGCCATGCTTCAAGAGATGGGCACCGCACTGGCAACTGGCATCACAAAGATGCTTGCCAAGTGTCAGGACATCCACCTTCCTCCATTTGTCCTCAACAACTCCAGGATGTACGACTTTGTCACAGCATACGGAGACTTTCCAATTGATGATGCGCGCTGCGAGGGGCTGGAGGGCTACAGCAGCTCAACGAGTTATGTCCTCAACCTCAAGAAAGAAAGTGGTGAGGGTCTGGCCCCGATTGCTGGTAGCTGGACCATGTGGCGCAGCAGCTATGAATGCTTCGATGCTGAGCAACTGTTCCACCAGTTCCTGCTGAGAAAGACCTCACCATTTCAAAACACACACAAGCTCACTAGGAATGCGCTGGATGTCGTCATTGTGCCAGTCAGGATTGAGGAGTTTAAGAACCTGGCCAAGGGCATATAATCGGTGTGCTGTACGACGAGGAATTTGAAGACCAGTTGCTGCAAAACTGGATGGCTGCACTTAAATGAGGCAGAGTATATCAGGTCAACACTGGTAGAGAAAATGTAACTAGATCCAACACGTCTTTACCAGTCTAATATAGGAGTTGCATGCATATAGTCAAAGTTTATGGAAACTAGACTTTCATTTGAAAAAAAAACATTAAAATAAAGTAACTTTTTTATTCTACTCCTTACTTTGTTTCCTGCAGTCATGGAAATATATCCGAGCCCAAGGCACGAGCATGGTATGAGAAAGTAACTGCAGGATCAAGCTCTGTGGCATGACTGTCAAGGAGGACAATCCATGGCTAGCTGCCAGCCCAGATGGTTTGTTCCTGCCAGTGATATCTTGCCAGAAATTAAGTGTCCAACAGACAATGTGTTGAACAGGCATGGCAGCCTGACTGGCCTCTTTCCAAGTCAAACATATGACGTGAGATATGACGGCCCTAAGTCAGTGCCGTCACAAGATGGAAAGTCTTCGTTCTACAACTAAGTGAAGCTGCAGCTTATCTCTTTGGGGAAAAAGCATTGTGACTTTGTAGTGTGGTGATCCTGGTGAGATCAGTGGCTGCCCAGATTGATGTTCCACAACCACTAGCTTCTACATTCAGGGACATGTTGATCAGGATGAAGCAGCAGACCCAAGCAAGACTGGGTGTTCAGGAAAGTAAGACAGACTACAAAACTGTTGATAGATGTGAAGGCCTTCCTGCGGTCAAAGGGATCAATCCCACCACCAGTTCCACTCAACTAAAGAAATGGTCTCAATGAGATGGGCTGGGAACCATCTGGCCAGACTGCAGTACAAGGAACCACAAAAAGAGCCCTATTCATGACCACTGCTATCATGCAGTTGCAATTCAAGAGGGATGACAGCATTGAGGCTCTTCTAGCAGGGTTCAGGAAGCACTTCTCAGAAGTGTGCCTCAGAGAAGGTGTCCCACCAGGAACCACTAACCATGTCAAGATGTTGGGCTACCTAGAGTGCTGGGATAAAGAGGCAGAAGTGGTCTCAGTACTTTCTGGAGGAGGAAATGGGTTTCAGCAGCAAAAGTCTGGCATTGATGTTGTTTTTTCATCCTACTTCTGGGCATTCAAGCTTGGCTGCCGGACTTATGAGGCCTTTTCAGGGCTCAATGGACTCCTTGTGGGAGTGGCAAAGAACCCTCAAGGTAAGACACGAATGACAGCCATGCTTCAAGAGATGGGCACCACACTGGCAACTGGCATTACAAGGATGCTTTCAAAGTGTCAGGACATCCACCTTTCTCCATTTGTCCTCAACATCTCCAGGATGTACGACTTTGTCACAGCATTCAAAGCCTTCCCAATTGATGATGTGCGCTGTGAGGGCCGGACTGGAGGGCTACAGCAGCTCAACGAGGTATGCCCTCAACCTAAAGAAAGAAAGTGGTGAGGGTAAGTAAAATTAAGGTTTTAATGGCGCAGCAGCAACTGAGGCCATAATGCGCCAAACAAAATGTTTATTAATACTCAGCAAAACAGATGCTAGACTAGAGAAGATTTTTATAACTGGTGTAGATAACCAGTTTTGTAAAGGAAATTAAAAACTCGTCTAAGTGGTACTAAAGCACTGTCACCAAGTAAAAACATAGGATGAAAGGGTAGATAGTTTCTAAAAAGTTCAGGAAAACATGATACGCGCAGTTGATGATAAAATCTACACTCCCATAGAATGTGTAAAATTGTAAGTAATTCCCCACAATGGGCACAAAGTGCAACTTCTTCGCCACAGAGGAGGTACATATGTGTCAGACGTGAATGGCCGATTCTCAAGCGACAAAGCATAACTTCGAGACGACGGTTTTTATGAAATGAACTTTCCCAGATGCCTATCATTGGTTTAATCACATGGAGTTTGTTGTTGGTTTCAGTGTCCCATTCTAGCTGCCAAGTCTTTAAAAGAGATTTCTTTAAAAGTGGTTTAAAATCCTGGTAGGGCACGCCAAAAGATGCTATTGAATCTGTGGCAGATGCAGCCAAGCGATCCGCACTCTCATTCCCTGCAATTCCCACGTGACTCGGTACCCAGCTAAATTTGATATTACATCCAAGGCGCAGAGCTCTGTTTACTTTAAAACGAACATGTTGTGTAAGTACGTTCTTTGTGCAAACTCTGGAAGAGATAGCAGCTAAGACACTTTGTGAATCGACAAAAATGACTGCATTTAATACACCGTTGTCCAGAATATGCTCAATGGCTAATAAAATACCATAAAGCTCTGCAGTAAAGATGCTTGCCATTGAGTCAAGCTGCACAGCTCTTCCAAAGCCACTAGAATAAACTGCGCAACCAACGGAACCTAAAGATTTCGACCCGTCAGTATAGTACTCCGTGCAACCTCTAGAAATCTTTTCTTGCAAAGATATAAACTCTTGCTGAAGAAACTGTGGAGCAACGGTTTTCTTACTGTGTTTGGTGAAAGACCAGTCAACACATATGGGTAGCTCGTTCCAAGGGGCAATTCTCTCTATAGATTTTAGCAAGTTAACACCACTAACAGAAGGGACAGGGAGGTTGAGAGAGCTACAGATACTTTGAACTCGAAAACCCAGGGGGCACACAATTGTTGGCTTGTTTTCAAACAAATTATAGAACTGAGGGGTGTGTAAGATACTATAAGCAGGATTTTTCGGATCTGACAGCACTTTGTAATAATAACACAGGCTCAAGTACTGTCGGCGTTTTTCCAGAGACATTTGATGCGTGTCCACATACAAGCTTAATACGGGTGACGTGCGAAATGCCCCAGTGGCAAGCCGGAGTCCGAGGTGATGTACCGGATCCAACATCCTTAGTGTGGAAGGTCGTGCCGAACCATAAACAATCGCTCCATAATCCAGGCGTGACCGAACTAAAGCATTGTACAAGCGTAGGACGCACCGTCTGTCAGAACCCCAAGGTATATGTGACAGCACCTTAAGGATGCTAGAGGATCGCAAGCACTTCTGCTTTAGTTCCTTTAAATGAGACTTGAAAGTAAGTTTTTTATCGAAGACCATGCCTAAAAATTTATGTTCCTGCTTCACCGATATTTCTATGTTATTCAATTGTAGGATTGGGTCCAAAGTCAAACCTCGTCGCAGGGAAAATGGCACACACACAGTTTTCTCTGGGGAAAACTTAAAACCATTTTCATTTGCCCACTTGGTCATTCTGTTTATTGTGAGCTGCAGTTGCCGTTCACAACTGGAGAGGTTGCAGGACGAAAAAGATATTTGCACATCATCCACGTAAAGCGAGTATGAAACAGATGACGGTATAACCTGAGCCAGACTGTTTATCTTAACTGCAAATAAGGTGGCACTTAAGACTCCACCTTGAGGGACACCATTTTCTTGTAAGAAAACATTGGATAAAGTCGAGCCTAATCAAACTTGAAATGTACGCTCACTTAAAAAATTCTGAATGAATGAATGAATTTGGGGTTTTCTGGCGCAGCAGCAACGTAGGCCATAGTGCGCCAAACACAGGGTGAGTAAATATCACATGACTAAAGGTTTATTATTGCAATGGATCAAAATATCAAAATAACTTTAAAAGATTGTAGTTTAAAGTCGATGTAAAATATTAATGTTTTCTAAAAAGTTAAAAACTTGTCTGTACGAAGTAACAGGCTCGTCTCCAAGCAAAAGTGCCAAGTGGAAAGGTATATGTTTTCTGAAAAAGATAGGAAAGTAGGAGCGGCGTTCATTATTAAATTGTGGGCATACTAAAAGGATGTGAAGTACACTTAAGGTTTCTGAGCAGTAGTCGCACATTGGTGGGTCGTCGTTTCTTAAAAGGTAGCCGTGAGTCAAGTGTGTGTGGCCTATCCTCAGTCGACATAAGACGACCTCATAGAACCTTTCCCGATGTCTGGCGCTGCGCCATTCACTTAAAACAGGTTTAACTCCATGTAGCTTATTGCGAGGATCAGAGTCCCACTCTACTTGCCAGGATTCTTTTATTTTATTTCGTAGCGTAGTTCTATAGTCTGTAACTGGGAGACTGTGAATTTCAATGGGCCTGTTTACACATGCACCTGCGGCTCGGTCGGCTTCCTCATTGCCGTGTATTCCTATATGGCCAGGAACCCAGCAAAAGTGAATAGTGATGTTTTGCTTTATAGCATTTGTTAGTTTAGCACGAAGCAAAGAAACGAGGGGATGTTTCCAGGATGTTGCAGAGTTAAGGGCGAGGAGGGAACTGAGCGAGTCTGTAAATATCACAGATAATCTGTATTTTTGTTTGATTATTTCGTCTATCATCAATAAGAGTCCATGAAGCTCAGCAGTAAACACAGATGCATTGGCATTGATTCGAATAACACGTTGGAAGGACTGCCCAACCGCAGCACAGCCAGCATAGCCAGAACCTTTCGTCCCATCAGTAAAAAAACTTTTGTCCGTCTCGTAACGACTAGCAATCTCAAAAAATTCTTGTTTCATAACGCTAGCGGCGGCAACTTTCTTGTTGTATTTTGTCAAAGAGAGGTTGCATGTTATAGCTAGGTCATCCCAAGGAGCACGTCTTTGCTCAGTTTCCATGACAGAACAGGATATGTCAAAACTATAAGTCGCTGCAGCATCTTTCACACGAAGTGCAAAGGGGCGCGTTACGGATGGCTTGTTTTGAAAGGCCTGCTCGTATTTTATGCTTTCAATCAAAGAAAAATTTGGATGCTGTGGGAGAGTGCGGAGTCTTAAAAAGTACTGCGTGCTAAGATAAAACCTCCGTTTATCAAGCGACCACTCATTTGACTCAGCATACAAGCTGGGCACGGGGGACGTTCGAAAGGCTCCGGTTGAAAGCCGGATCCCCTGGTGATGGATTGGGTCCAACATTTTAAGCGTAGAGGGTTTGGCAGAACCGTAAACAATGCTTCCATAATCCAAAACTGAGCGAACACAGGCCCTGTAGATTCGCAAAAGGCAGACACGGTCCGAACCCCAAGAACGGTGTGCAAGGACCTTAAGAAGATTCGACTTTCGCTGACATTTTAGTCTTAGTTCCTTTATATGAGGGCCAAAAGTTAATTTATTATCGAATACTAGGCCTAAAAACTTATGCTCTAATTTAACGGGGATGGGTGTACCTTTAATATACAATGATGGCTCGGGAGACATTCCTCGTTTTCGAGCGAAACAAACAGCCACAGTCTTCTCGGCAGAAAACCGAAAGCCATTCTGGTCAGCCCACCTACTCATCCTGTTTACCGTAAGTTGAACTTGACGCTCACAGATAGCTAAGTTGCATGAAGAGAAACAAACCTGGACATCGTCGACGTAAAGAGAATGAGAGATTGTGGAGATCAACACGGTGACGACGATCCCCTTCGGCCCTTCTGCCGCTGCATCCTCCTCCACGACGACGGAAGAACCGGTGCCCCTGGGCGTCCGCGCCATGTACAACCTGGAGCTGTTTAGCTCTGTCTACAACGGAGACTACCTGTTTACGGCGGCGGCCATCCGCAACGCGTACAAGTTCGCCTACGACTCCTGCCTGTACGTCCCCCGCGGCGTGGCCACGGCGGAGCTCCGAGCCCTCAAGAAGCGAGAGGTCTTGCTGGGCGTTCGCCAGCCGAGCATCTCGGACGTCGTGAACGACATCAACAACGTCAAGACCTCGTCCGTCGTGGTGTACCTCGACGGCACGGTTCGCAAGCAGAGAGGCTCGTCGTCTTCGGCGTCGGGAGGCGTCGGCTGCCTCAAGGGTTCCAAGATGCAGGAGGACGTGGTGGAGCGGATCGCGGAGAGCGTCGAGTCGACCGTCAAGAGCATCCTGCCTCGTCTGTGCGAGACGATCGGCATTCCGAACGTGATCGCGAACGCCATGACCGCCACCAAAAAGATTCGCGTGTTGGACGTGATCCGCACCGTGGACAACGTCTTGTTTCAGCACAGCGACTGGGAAGAGCGGATCAACAGAGGTCTGGCCTCCGTTCCGTCCCTGGTGAGCAACATCACCAACGAGCCCCTGATCAGCTTCGTTCCGAGTAAGACGGCCTACACGCACGTGCCGGCGGGCAGTACGCTCGAACTCCCGGGCTTCGATAACTCCATCGTCTTATCTACGCACTTGGACCCCGAGACGAACAAGCGCTTCTGCCCGCTCAAGTTTATCTTGCAAGAGCCCTTCCTTTATCTCAACAAGGGTAGCGGCCGTTACTTTACCCACTCGAGCGGCGGTCACCCGATGCCCTTTACCCAGATAGAGGGGTTGCGCATTCTCTATCATTTCCTCGTTCAATAAAGAAGTGGAGTGGTAGCTCCGCCCACCATTCCATTCCATTCACCCTCCGTTTTTCATTTCTCTATAAAACCCGACACACACACACCCAAACCCAAACCCAAACCCCACAAAAAAGATGGGCATTAAAAACTTTTGGAACACCTTTAACGCGGTGTGTAACCGAGCCGTGGAAGAGGAACTCGGCGAACTGTTGAAACGGTGCTACGACGCAGACTCTGCCGTCGAAACGGTGCGGAGATGTTACTTTGCCCCCATGGAATCGACGCGAGGCGACTATTACAGGGAAGACAGGCACTTTACCTACGACCCGGCCCTACGCATCCAAGTCGTCGTGGACGGCAACATCTTTTTGCACCACTGCAAGTACGCCCTGACGGACCACCACCTGACTCAGTTCCGGCAAAGGATTCGCGAGGTGCGGAGCATTGCGGACGAGGAGACTCGAGCGAGCGAATGGAAAAAGTTGAACGTCGAGATTGCCAGGCGTTACGTCCAGATCTACAGGGGAGACTTGGTGAGCGATTTCGTGGAAGAGTACCGCGGCGACGACGGCCTCCCCGACTCCGAGACGACGTCGGGCGGTAAACGAGCGAGAGGAGAGGACGAGTGCGAAGAATTGGGGCCGAACGAACGGTGCGTCCGCTACGACGCCTTCTTCGCCACGGTGTTTCACTGCATCACCAAGACGGTGAAGAAGACGGTGTGCGGGCTCTCGCTCAAGTCTCGGATGGACGTGGACGTGGTCGTGGTGTTCGACGGCATCTCGCCGACGATCAAGTGGGGCGAGCAGTACTACCGGCGGCACGCGGAAATCGAGACGGCCATCCGGAACGACAACGACGCGGACTCGGTGGGGAGCCCGGCCAAGCGAGCGCGACTGGCTCGGAACGCCAGGCTGCAGGCCGTGCTGAACGAGCGCCTCCCGTCGCTGGCGAGGTGCGGGAAGGCCACCATGTCCACGACGTGCAAGCTGACGGCGGCCTCGGACGCGATGCAGCACGTCTCCGGCTTCTTCCAGCTCTTGCACGACGAGGAGTACGCCAAGGTGGTGATCGACGGCTACGACAAGACGCACGACCGGGCCTACCAGATGACTTCGCTGACTCTACTGCCGCCGGTGTACGTCGGGGAAGGGGACGTGAAGGTGCTGGACGCCGTCCTCTGCCCGCCGACGAGCAACGGCACGTGGGACGCGTCCGTGATCGTGACCGACGACTCGGACGTGATGCTCGGCGCGGCCTCGATCGTCGAGGAGATTCCGTCCAAGGACGTGTACGTGTATTCGGCCCGGCAGTACACGGAGAGCCGCAAGCGCCGCGACGAATACGTGTTCGAGTTGCCGCACGGCGGCGGCGAGGCCCGGGTGTCGCTGGTCGACGACTGCGAGTATCCGAGCCGGCAGCGCGGCTACTACCACGTCAAGGACGACTTTTACGCTCGGTTCTTCCGGGCGAAGCCGTTCGACTGCAACCCGCTCTCGTTCGCGGTCCCGCTGCTGCTGTACGGCGGCTACGAGATGATGCCGCTGCTGATCAGTTCTTCCAAGAAGCCGGAACCCAAGGCCGTGGCCGCGTTCCGAGCCATGACGGACGCCGCGAAGGAGGAGCGCACCTTCTACTCGATTCTCTTGGCGGCGACGACGGCCCTCGTGCCGTACGAGACGCACGCGACCAACACCAGGACCAGGGCCCAGGCCAAGGCGTGGCCGGACCCGGAGCGGAGGCGCGTCGAAGTGGAAGAGGCGGTCGTCAAGTACGTCCGGACGCTGCAGTACACGGTGCTCTACGCCACGCACCGAGCCGAGCTGGCCTGGTACCTTCCGCCGGATCTGCGGGAGACCTTGTCCTCGAACCAGAATCGCGCCGCGCAGGTTTCCGTGGCGGACGTGGCCGCGGTCGTCGAGAGGCTCTACGACGACGGAGAGTTTGAGTCTCGAGTCGACTTGCGACCGTACCTGCTCGACGGAGTAAGATTGGATCACCATCGCGGGTCTATCCTGGCCGACTACGAACGCAACGACGGCGACGTGTTGGCCACGACGAAGGCTCTCTACGCCCTGTACATGCTGGGCGCGCTCGAGGCGAACGGTGACTGGTGGAGGGACTCGGAAGCGGTGGCCGCCGCGTATCGTTGGTACGAGATCAACTGCCTGTGTTCGTGCACCGAGTCGACGTCGACGAGGAGCCTGCGGAACGACCTGACCGTGTATCAACGTCCGGTGGACGAGGTGTCTCGCGCGTTTACGACAAAGTTGATTCGTTCCAGCTACAAGAAGAATAGGACGAGACTCGGTAACGTCGAGTTGCCCGACTTTACGAAACTGTACAGAGAAATGTCGTCCTGAAATAATAAAGTGTATCGTGTATGATGTGTGATGTAGTGCGCAAAGCAGACAGAGCAACACACACAAACACACACAAAAGCAGAGGGATGGGGAGAAGCAGAAGCACGAGCGTAACTACGTTTTTATTCGAAAGCTAGTGTATCATTTCTTGGTGGTGTTGGTGGTGTTGGTGTAGTAGGAAACTTTGTAAATGCCGTAGTCGTTGGTCGAAGGTACGTGAGGGAACGGAGCAAACGGTTGAGGCGGCGATGGCTTGTTTAATAGCGGCTGCATTCTCTGAATCGTCACGTAGTAAAAGCAGTCTACGAGTCTCGCCACGACCAGGTTGTGGAGAGACATCCAGTGCTTTTCGCAGTACGAGCGATCCGAGACGTACTGTCCGTCTTCCTTGGGTTTGATCTTGGCGACCAGGGCCGGAAGCGACGAGTGCACTTCGTAGACGGCGTGGTACGTTACCGGTATCGCGTCTACTATCCCGACGTCTTCTTGGAACGGGTCGAAAGAATCGTCGGTTGCTGCTGCCGCTGCTGCCGCTGAAGAATGCTCGTTGACGTAGTCGCACAGGACTTGGTGAACGAAGCGAAGCGTGGTTTTCTGGTCCGAGTGGGGATAGTGTCTCACGTACAAGTAGACAAAGTGCTTGGTGCAGATCACGTCGTTGACTCGGAGGTCTCTCACTACGTTGATGAAATTTATACAGTCGACGATCATTCGGTTGGCGTCTTTGTCTCGGTACGAAAACACAAACACCACGTGCGAAGGCGGCTGCGCAGCAGAATTTGCTGCTCCTGATGCTGTTGTGGAGGTGGTGGTCGTCGTCGCCTCTAAGCTGCTGCCGTCGCTCGAATCGTCTCCAAAGACATTTGCGATCGCTATCCACAACCTGTACGATATAGACACGGACAGGTCCAACTCGGTGTGCAAGTAGTCTCGCAGACTCTTCTTCTTCTTATTTCTCTTCGTGGTGGAATCGAAAGCGAAAGCGACTTGTTTCAGCATGGCGTATGTGTAACGGATGGGGGGTGTGTACTTACACGCTCGGCTTAAATAGAGGCGACGTTTGTTTGTTTTTCTTTCTTGGGTTGGGTTGGGTTGGGTGGGTGGAGACACTGTTTCAACAACAAAGTAAAGACTCGTAACTTGGGTGTTTGTTTATCGAAACGTTATCTTTTTATTAAAGAAACTACGGGGACGTGCGAGGTGGCGTTTTTTTTTTAATTAGACGACGCAAGACTCGACGACGCCGTCTTTCGAGGGAGGACCGGAGAGGAGCGGAGCCATGATCATGGCCACGTCTTCCATGTTCTTGCGCAGCTTGTCTCGGTTCGCGCTGTTGGACATGTCCTCGGAATCGCTGATGAGCCTGTTGAGGAACTTGGTCTCGACCGGGATGATGACTTCCACGTCGTCGGCCACCGACCACCGACAGCGAGCCAGGAAGATGCGGAGGGCCGTCGCCGACACGAACTGGCCCTTGAAGAGGTTGTAGCAGTTGGACACGGTGGCAAACGCCTTGAGCAGTTCCTTCTCGAGAAACTTTTTGTTGATGACGCTAATCTCCGTCTCGTCCTCGATGAAGAGCTTGACGAACATGTTTAGAAAGTCGGCCAGCACCCTCTGGTCCACCTCGACCGTCGAGATGGAGGCCAGGGCGCACTTGGAGCCGTCCTTGTCCGCCGTCGTGTGCATGGCCGTGGACATGGAGGTGCACCACGAGATGATGGACGAAGACACGCTGGGCGAGATCTGGTGTTCCAGGTAGTTGGGCGACTGGAGCCAGAGCAGAAAGTCGTTAAAGAACCGCGAGTCGTACATGTATGTGTTTTCGCCCTGGTAGCTGCGGCAGAACCTGGTGTGGTAAAACAGGTTGATGGCCATCCTAAAGATTGCCGTGTTGGAGTAGACGGCGATCTCCTCCTGCCTGGGCGTCGGGATGCCCTTGGTCATCTTGAGGCACTGCATGGTCGCCCCGAACATGTCCGAGTCCATCATCTCAAAGTTGAGGCAGCGGAGAAAGAGGCCCAGGTTGCGCGGAGAGACGCAGCAGGCCTGGCTGTAAAACTTGTTGAGCTCCAGCCGCCCCTTCTCGGAATTCTTGTGGACCTCGACGAAGCGGGCGTCGGCCCTGGTGTTGCTCATGCACTGCTCGATGATGGGCGAGATGTTGAGCAGGGACACCTCGGTGGTCGGCGCCTTCTCCTTCTGCATGATGCGGACGTAGTGGCTCGTGCGCGGCACGGGGATCGTGTCGAAGCTGTTGGCGATGAGCTCGTTGTGGTCGCGCAGCGTGGTGGAGACGGACGGGTCGATGATGTTCATGTCGTCGGTCGCCCGCTCGACCGGCATCACGGTCCGCAGCGTCATGTAGTCCGTGTCGCAGCGGTACATGCCGCCGTCGGTCACGCTGCTAAAGAGCCGGTTGCTCTCCTCGACCAGCAGGTTGATGATGTCGTTGGGCTGGTTGTTGTTGAAGCGGACGTGGATGGCTCCGATGATGCCGTTGTTGGTGATGCGGGGCTGGCTCACCCGGTGCGCGATGCTCAGCCCGTTGGCAATGTCCAGCCAGCTGTGGCCCATCGTGCTCTCGAACTGGTAGATCGGGCTGCACTTTACCCGCACGGCCGCGTAGTTGATCAGGGCGATGCACATGGCCGCCTTGATCTTGTCCGGCATCGGCGTGTCGTGGTTCACCACCGCGTGGTTGTTCTTGATGTAATCGTTCAGCCGGTCGATGTAGATCAGCAGCATGCGGAGGATGGCGGTGGCGTACGCGTCGACGTACGGCTTCAGGTCCCTGATGATGCGGTGGGCGCTGGACGAAGACGACGTTCTCCGGATGATCGCCAGGCCGTTGCGGATGTACTCCAGGCCGACGAGGCACTCGAAGTACTTGCCGTTGGCAAACAGCTCCTCGATGTTCTTGTTCTTTGCCACGTTCATGAGAATGTAGCTGGCCGCGTCCAGGATCTTTGCGCAGTACGTGATCACGGGCTCCGGCGCCCCGTTGTTATTGACCAGGGTGGTGTACGCCTTGTGGATGTAGCCCATGAGCTTGTGCGCCGAATACCCGAGCAGAGTCAGGGTGTTGTTGTGCGCGCTGGGTTGGAAGAGGTTGGTGTCTGCGGCGTACGCGAACGTGATCTTGGCAAACTCGCGCGTCTCGAACGGCTCCTTCAGCAGGTCGGTAACGTCGTCGAAGGTCACCGAATGCTGGCATTTGCCGGCTCTCAATAACGCGTAAAACCGCTGGTCCATGACTATTTTTTTATATACGATTAAAACGCTCTCCTCGCACAAAAAGAGGAACTGGCTCCTCCCACCCCTACCCCCTCTACACACACACTCCCCCTCGACGCTATTTATACCGCGCCTCGCCTCGCGCGCGCGAGGCGAGCCTGTGTTATCCGAACGGTGAAAAGAGAGATAGAGAATGGCTGCTCGGCTCCTGGATCCGGTCACCCTCGACGTGATCCGTCGCTTCAAGACGTTCGTTACCTGGAACGACAGGGGTAGACCGACTCCCCGAGACTTTGCCTACTCCGGACTCGAGTTTTGTTCGGAAACGCGTCGCGTGATCTGCCGCCAGTGCACCTTCACCGTCCAAGAACTCGACTGGAAGAACATATCGCACCACCCGATGGACCTGCACAGGAAGGCCAACTGCAAGTTCCTGGAAGTCTACCGAGACCCCCGCCTGGCCGTGGTGGACAACCTACCCAACGTCATCAACAACGCGCCGCCGGTGTACGAAAAGTATGCGGCCGCCAAGTCGAGGATCGACACGTTTCCCGACCAGATTGCCGAGAGCGGAAAGGCGTTTGCCTACGCCGGGTTCTTTTGTCCTCGCAGACCTGGAGACCGAGAATACCCCATCAAGACCCCGATCGTTCGCCGAAACGTCGTCGACACAACCACAACCACCACCACAACCACCACCACAACCTCAGCAGCAGCAGCAGTCGGGACTAGACCGCACAAACCTCGAAAGGCCTGTGGCGGTGGCGGTGGCAACTGCGAAATGGTCGTCACGATAGTCTGCTACCACTGCGGCGTCGAGGTGTTTGCGCTGATCGGGAAACCAGAGTCGGACGATCCGTGGGGGCTCCACGCTCACTATTCTCCGAACTGCGTTTTTCTCCGAGCCAGGAAGTCCTACCACTTCATAAGGGAATCCGTCATGAAGTTTGTGAGGTCGGAAATGTATTGGGCGATCTTGTTTTACGAAGTAGACGCCTTGATTCAAAACCCAATCTACCGCGGAAAACTCATTTCGATGCTGTACTCGGCCAACCTCTCGCACCCAAAGAACGTCATGTTTCTCGTGGAAGCCGTCCAGAGGAAAGGAACCTTTCCGTTCGACACATATTTACCCGAGTGCAAGACCTCCCCCCTTTCGACCACTTATCTCGGAAAACCAGACAGGAAATGAGGAGCGGAGGAGGTGTAGGAGGAGGGTCGCGACAGATAGCGGCGGCGGCGGTGCCTGACTATCACCAATACGCGACGGTGTGCACTTTCTGCAGACTCGCGGCGGCCAACATTGCTTACCTACCCTGCGGACACTGCATCTCGTGCTTCGATTGTACGGCCTTTAAGAAGAGGTGCATCGCTTGTAACGAGAGAATCGAGTTTGTGTCTCGGATCTACTTTGGATAAACTCTGGTTTGGTGGTTTTTGGTGGTGGTTTGGTTTGGGTGTGTGTGTGTGTGGTGGTGTGGTGTTTCAAAGAAGAAAGACGATGGCTTACTGGAAAATGTACAACGATGACATGCGAGACGTCATCTCGAGGTTTAAAAGTTTCAAGAACTGGTCGATTCTACATCCGACCTTACCGACGCCAAAGAAGCTCGCCGGTGCCGGCCTCTCCTTCGAAGAAGAGTCCGACGCGATCGTCTGCGAGAGCTGCCATCGAGTCACGACCGTGGAGTCTCTCTACGCCTCGACGGCGGCGGCGGCGGCGGTCCTCCCGGAAACCTTTCACGAGGTGGGATGTCGCACCAAACCGAACCCGTTCGCCGGTCCTCACGTCGACGCCTTGGTCAAAGCGACGCCGATACCCAAATTCGACGGCTACCGCACCTTCGAAGCTCGAGTCAAGAGTCTGCAAAACTCGACCGTGACGAGAGTCGTGACCCGCCAGGTGGGTAACGAGCCCGGTTCCGTCCAGACGATCGTGAGTCTCTACGACGTCGAGTTTAACGCGGCCGAGCTGGCTTCGTCGGGTTTCTTTCGAACGGGGGCCACCGCCGAGTACATCGTGCAGTGCTTCGCGTGCGGCCTGCACCTCGTCGAGTGGGACTTTGGCGCCGACGATCCCATCGAGGAGCACGCAAAGTACAGCCCGACGTGTCCGTACCTCCGCCTGGCCGTCGGCATACCCTACGTACGACGAGTCGCCCGGGTTTACATCGAGAGCGACTTGTACTGGGTCTTGGAGTACACTCGGCACTCGAACTTTATTCTCGCCAACTACTCCCACCAGCTGGTCCAATGCCTGTCGCTGAGCAAGTTCCGACTCGACTACCCGGAAAAGATGGAGGCCTTTCTCGCGGACCACGAGAGGTTCGTCAAAGACTGCGAAGCGAACAAGGGGAGACCGTACCCGCCTCGTCTGAAGCCCGAGAGCTACGTTCTGGGAGGTAAAGAAGACGAAGACGGTGATGAGAAGAAGGAAGATGAAGAAAAGGAGAGATTGACTTCGTCTCGTTTGCTTCCTGTTGCTCGTGTTTCGAGGGGTCTTTCTTATTTCTCATTCCCATCCGGGGGCATCGAGGGTCGAAGTCGAGCTGGTTGGGCTCCGATGGCAACATCCGATCGAGGTGGGGAGATTCGAGGTTTTCCGTCTTCACATCCAGCATATTCGCTTACATATTTCAGTCAAGGTTGAGGATTTTTATTGTCTATTAAATTATTCTCTTATCTTTATGAGTTTTTCACGTCCCTCTTCTCTAGCTCGTCTGTTGGTATCACTAAGTTGTGCTATACTCTAACATAGAGGCGAAGAAGCAGCAGGTCTCGTTAACACGACTCACCCCGCCTTACTTCCAACCGTTGTTGCTACACTGCTCTTCCCTCTCCGAATCCTCGTGTACCTTTTTGTGTAAATTTTCATTCTTTACTGTTTGCTCTAACCCCTAACTCTTTCAACCGTTTCTCGACCTGATTGGACAAGATTGCGAAACTTTAGAAACCGTGGTTTTAGACTGTCAAGAGCTTGTTTTAAAATAAAATAAAAATATAAAATAATTTATTTTAATTTATTGAGAATATAAGAATGCCGGAATTTATTACTCCAAACTGCTAAGTTCTATCATTCATTTAACAAATTTAATAAAAGTACAATACGTGACGTTTATACAGTGGCCATACGACTCGTTTAAAGTTATATGGCCCAAGGTGGGTAGTTCTCAGAAATAAGTAATTGATAAGTAATTGCATTACTTTTTAAAAGTAATTTGTAATTGTAAGGAATTACTTTCACGTAGTAGTAATTGTAATTGTAGTTGAACTACTTTTGGAGCAGAGTAGTTGTAATTGTAATTAAATTACGTTTTGAAAGTAATTTACCCATGTATGGTGCAGAGACACGCTCTTTCACGCGCTTCAGAACAAAAAAATAAAAATTACCGTTCGAAACAAAATGGCCAGATGTCATCACCCCAAGCAAAGCGCACATGAAGGCACCCTACCGAAAAGTAGCTCCTAAGTCATTTTTACGGAACGTGCAGATGGTCCTCACCGGAGAAGAAAATTGTGGCGGAGCGCTTATTTGTACGTGTTTTACTTGTTTTGATGTCTAGCATTCAACAACGCTGCGGAAGGAACACCGTGAAAACTAACCCAAACAAAAACTAACCCCAAACAAACGAAAGAGCCAGAACTCGCGCGAACTCCGCGCGAGGTATTTCCTTCTGTTTTTACTTTGTGCACACGGCGCAACGCTGCCCTGTGCCGCCTTCCAGAGGGACTTTGCGGTCACTGAAAGTGAAGAGAAACAAAAGGAGACAGACGCGCGCGTCTCCAACGGAGAAAAAGGAGGCAGGAGACTTTGAACTTGAGCGCAGACGTCTCTGTCGAAGAGCGGGCCCCGGAAGGACGAGTTCACGCAAAGTTGGAGGGGAGGAAGGCGAAACCAAATTCGTGCAACCTGCCGATCGCGGCATTTGCACCCGCGAATTAATGGGCTTGGCAACTTACAGACTCGCAAGACTTCCAACTCAGTGAACCAATCAAGTTAACCAGATGATAAAAAAAGTGAAATATACAAAGTAAAATATTTCGCTGCGCGAGAGTGGTCGGTTTGGTACTATACTCTGTTTCACCTTGTGTTGTACCGCAGGAAAGGCTACAAGCGCGAGCTCCTTGCTCTATGGCACACCTCGGCGGCACAAGCTCTCGTGCTTTCCGCCAGCATTTCTACGACCACCCGCCAGGATCGCGACAGGCAACAGCATGACACTCCGGCTTCTGTGACGTCATTTGTTGCCACTTGGGGAGCACTTTTGATGTATGGGCGAGATAGGACGCTAAACACACCAGTCGGAGACGCGCTCCAGGCACCGTAGTCCTTGTACTTACACAAGACAATGACTTAGGAAAGCATTTTAGGTGTGTTTTGCTATTTTTTTTTTCTTTACGAGCCACCTTGCTGATGTTAGTTTGGAACAATACAGAGGCGTGAACTCCAAAACGCCAAGTGATCAAATGACAAATGCCGAACGTATAAATTCCGAAAAATTAGATATAAGTATGTCGTGCTAAATAACAAACTCGTTCGTCCAAAGGTAACTTAAATCGACACATGGGGATTTAATTCCCCATGTGTAATTTGTTCGGGAAATTTAATTCGTAATCTTGCGAAGAGAGTTTTTGTGCAGTAAGAAAAAATGTTTTTTTTTTTCATTTCCGCAGTTTAATATCGTAGCTTATCATGATGTATGTCAGCTTAAATGACATTCACCAACCAAAACGAAATACTTTATTCAAACGCATTGTTACATGTAAAAAAAAAAGAGAACAAATATAATAAAAGACCTCGCGAACAATCATAGCAGAAAACGAAGACATTATTTATTCTATTTAATCTACGCGCTTTGATATGCATTGCACAATTCGGAAGGGACATCTGCTAGAGGGTGTTTTCAAATAAGAACGGTCGACCATATCCGGTGATCATTTTTAATTTTGACAAAAAAAGAAAAAGAAAAGCATCTTGCTGCCCCAATGCCCAGGAAAACGGGACCGGTCGTTGTTATTGTTGTTTTTTTGTGTGTGTGTGTGTGTGTAGGAGGGGGGGGGGAGGAGTTGCCTTCAAGAAAAAAAAAGTCAGAAACATCTGCTCAATCTGAAGCGTTGGTTGCGGATTTAGCAACATTGGCATTTCAGGCAGCTTTCCCCCAAAATGTGTTGTGGCTACTGGCCCAGAAATATTTACCGACAAAGTAAGTATGGGGATGATTGACCCAAATTATTCATCACGAAGTATCGACGTCGTTATTTTGAAATAAAAAATCGCACAAATGATTGCACATTGAACCATACTGCCTCAGTTTTATCTTTTTTTCTCCGCATTTACTCAAGCCAGGATTTTCAAACTTTGTCAGCGTGTTGTCCTCTATTTGGCTAATCTTCGTGATAAATGTTCTTGTCCTGGTTAGCGGGAAAAGTTAACGAAAAATGCTCAAATAAAGGCATTTTCCTAAATGTGCATAATTTTGAAAATCAAATTTAAAAAAGGCCATCTTCGATTTTTTTATAAACTCTTCCAAGTTAACGCCAATGATATGTACAACCAGGGTGTGCAAAAACATGTTGCATTATTTGTGTGTCTTTAAAGTTACAAAGCGTTGCCATGAATGAGGCCTGTGCGTACCCCTAGTTGACAATTTCATTATTTTTACACAGCGTAAAACTGCTCCCGAATGGTCAGATTGACAGCACAGAGGTGGAGGGTACTTTTGACGTGACAATTCTTGATATGTCTTTTTTAGTCCTTATTATTAGTACAAGAGTCACAAAAATGCGCAAAAGCTGGAGCAATCGCGAGAAGCTAGCCTGTCGCACGCTTCGCAGGGCCCGTTTTCAATAGCGGGCGTGTAGCGTCTCTGCGCACGCCACGTAGGGGAAACGATCGGCGCGGCTCCGATAACAAACGTTTAGGTAACACGATATAGGGCTCTAACACGATATTGAGGATGGGGCGCCGTACATCGGGGGCACCTTTGCGCGGCAATAGAGCCTTGGCCGTGGGCGTGGTGGGCCGCACACCGCACACCGTGAAGAGAAGAAAAAAGAAAAAGAAGAAAGACTTTAATTTGTTTGAGACTTTTTATGCTACCTTTTCATCACATTTTTCTCTTAGACTCATTGTAGCCGCTTCGCACTAGACTGCCAGCCGGCCCGGGTGGAATCGAGCCTTTATTGTCCGAGTGGCTTGTTTGTAGACGCTATCGTTTTGCTACCAGCAAATCGTGTCTCGCAGTGGGTTGACGGATGTATACTATGCACTCTCAGCAGCGCCAAAATTTAATTCCAGGCACGGGATGCGAGGGAATCCCAGGCTGTTTTTTTCATTTCAACTGCACTCCTGAAAGTCAGCCTTTGCGAATTAATGCCACATTGGGTAATTTGGTGCTGAGGACGTCCACCATATCCGACGCACATTTGATATCTGATGTAGCCGGCCCTCGAAGGTTGTAAACAGTTGCATCATGGTGCTTGACGATGCCTCCAACCCCATCGCAGGCGTTCTTGCCTCCCAGTAGCGGAAACTAGCCACTTGGCCGGCAGGTACTTGGTCTTAGCTAGCTCATGAAGTTGGTACCTATTTTTGAAGTAGCTTGCTCCGCCGTCACTGACCTACATAAAATGTGCGTAGAAAGGAGCACGCCCTCAAGCCACTCGTGAGTTTTCCCATGGCCGTAGCATGCGTGGGCGGAATCGTGGCTGGTGTCATCACTGATCAGAGCGCAGCTACAAGTCCCTTTTTTGGTTGTCACTACGCATGACGTCGCATGTGAATATCTTCTCTGATATATGGCAACCGAAAAGGGTGTGCCCTCTAACGGTTTCGCCTCCCCTCCTTTTCCACCAATCAACGCACCCCTTTTTGTGACGTGATCCTCTGGGTGACCAATTGATCAAAAAACACGAAGGATGCAGCTACACTGCCTAAAACGTAGACGGGAAGGAAAATACGACGTTTCGGGCGAACGTCCTTCTTCAAGTGATAGTTACGAAACACGGCGAGGAACAAGGAATGGGTCGTATACGTCACAAGAAAAGGGGGCTATGCATTTGTTACTCACCCATTTTTTGTTTCTTACACGAAGATGGGCGTCCGCCCGAAACTTCGTGTATTCCCTCCCGTCCACGTCCTATTTATTGTTGCACAATAATATCTCTTTTGTGATTACGCGTCCAAGCTCATTGTTCACGGCAGCTCCATTCTCTTACACGCTGAGATAAACATCTGATATCGGAGCCACTTCGGTTGATTCCTTTGCTTGGCGTACACAGAGACGCTACACGCCGACTACTGGGAACGTACCCTGCGAAGCGTGCGACAGGCTAGCGTCTCTCGATTGCTCCTGCTCATGCGTATTTTTTTTTTAAATCTTGTACAAAGAAAACATAACTTGCTAAAAATTATCACTTAGAAACTATCGCCCACCCCAGCGCTGTCCAGCTGACCACCCCGGAGCACTTTTACGGGCTGTAAAATTATGAACTTGTCAACTACGGGTATGTATAAGACACACAAACAATGCAATAATATTTTTGCACATCATGTTCATAGATATCATTGGCGTTAATTTGGAAGAGTTAAAAATATCGAAGATAGCATATTTTTTTTAAAATTGATTCGCAAAAGTATGCATATTTAGTAAAATGTATCCATTTGAGCGTTTCTCGTAAACTTTTACTGCTAATCAGGACAACAATAGTTATAGGCAAATAGAGGACAACACGCTGGCAAAGTTTGAAAATCCTGGCTAGAATAAATGCGGAGGAAAAAAAATTAACTTAGGCAGTATTGCGCAATGTGCCGTCTATGCGATTTTTTTTTTTTTTTCAATACAACGACGTCGATATGTCGTGATAAATAATTTGGGTCAACCATCCGCATACGGGCCAGTAGCCACGACACATTTTGGAGGAGAGCTGCCTGAAATGCCAATTTTGCGAAATCCACGGACAACGCTTCAGATTGAGCAGGTGTTTCTGACTTTTTTTCTTGAAGGCAACTTTGTTTTTTCCTAAAACAAAGACCGGTTCCGTCTTTCTCGGCATTGAGGCAGCAAGGTGCATTTTTCTGGTCAAAATTAAAAACTGTCACCGGACACGGTCGGCCGGCCGTTCTTATCTGAAGACAGTGTCGTCCTAGAGAAAACTTCCGCGGCATAACATAACACAACTGC
>JABSTQ010005034.1:0-19777 GCA_013358835.2 Ixodes persulcatus
TTGAACGTTTTTAATCTTTGATCCCCGTTGTCTTTACCTTAGGAATATTGCAGATATGATTCCAAACACACAAAAGAAAAATATGAAAGTAAATTTTTAAATAAATTTGTATTCAGTTCCTTGGGGAGATCACCAAATGGTAGCTCAAAACAAAATTATAAGGAGTGTTTGTGATACAGCACGACTTTACGATACAGTGATGTCTCGTTAATATGGACACCTCCGTTCCCCTAAAAAATCGTCCATAATGTGGGTTGTCCATAATAACGAGACAAAAATTCATGTATTTTTCCAGTTTGTCCCCGAAAGTGGTGTCCATATAGCGGGGTATCCATATTAACCGGGTCCATATTAACGAGACATGACTGTAGTAGTATTTTTATTGCAGGTAAAAAATAAAAACTGCGCTGAAGATCTACACTAGCATACTCACACAAGCGTATGCGAAGCACACAAGCGTAAAAGGAAATGACCGGCGTGTCGCCGCGGTGCAAGTACGCAAAATATAACTTATTAAAAGAAAAATCACCATTCCACGGAAGGTAAAACATTTTACTTTTATAATCATAATAATAATACTAACAAATAAATTCAATACTTGCGCATAAACACTCTTCGGCCCCTTTAGAAAAAATGGAGGAATAACTGTCAGCGACATTTTAATGTGCGCCTCCTGGTAGTGCGGTCACATAGCTCAGAGCGGTTTTGAATTTCATGCTTACTCGCAATACAATATGACTAGGGTTCCGTACTTTCGGTATATACCAATAAATAACCCCCGAGGCGGTTTTTTCTGAATCGGTAAAAACCGAAAAGCACCGAATTCAAGCTGCGGAAAAGCTGGCAGCTTTGCTGAAAGAATCTTCTAGCCCGCTTTCTTTTCTCGTTGACCCGGAACACAGCCCCACTGAACTGTCCTTGGGGTCGTCCCTTTCTTTTGAAACCATGTTTATTGCCCCGTTTCCTTCCCTTATCATTTTTAGCACAAACTATTTTCAAGTCTTTTGTCCAGGCATAGGTTTCCTGGTATATGGGAGAAAGGAGGAAAGGCGAAGAGAGGCGGGAGAAAGTGGGAGGGCAATAGAGTACGGATTGTGTCCTCTTTTCCTGGGCGTGCGGAAGGCCAACGCCAGAACACTTCGTAGTCACTGCTCGGACGAGTTTCGCCTGCCAGTTAGTATGGGTAGAAAACGGAAAGCGATGGGGGGCTACTTCCAGGAATTTGACGATTTCGAGGTTTTGTGTGAAAATGCGAAGAAGCTCCTTGTTTGCAAGGAGCTAGAAAATCAAAAGCTTCTTTTGATTTTCTTGCCATCCCCGTTTCAAACGCGAACGTGGAGCGTGCGTTTTCTGGACTGCGTTTTCTCAGCCGCAAGGAACGTGCTCCGATGACTGACAAGTCTCTGACAATGTACATACATGTCAATTTTTTCAATAAGTTTTAAGTTTTGATATTATGCTTCTGAAAGCGTCACGCTTTCTGTTATTTCCATATGTATGTGCATTACGTGACGTGTTTGGTGTGTGTACAATAAACGTGTGTAATGTGAGGTGTGCCGTGGTTTTTGTAGTAATTATGCAGTCCTTTTGCAACAAAAGCCCCGATAATCACCGATTTTTTTTCCAGCATTGAAATTAAACACCGAAAAACACGGATTCGAAGAAAAAAACACCGATAAATAACCCCCGATTCTGAAGAAAAATCGATACCGAAAACGCGGAACCCTAAATATGACCAGTGCTCATAAAAGTGGTTGCTTGCAGTATTGGCTACAAATAAAAGAGCTCCTCCCGCTGCGCGAACTCGTTCTGTTGGGGAGCGAGCAAGCGGGACAGTTATACTCGCCAACAGGTCCAGGTTAGCAGTCAAGAACCCGCTTTTATGCTTTCGAATACATCTCGAAAATGTTTCTCGAAATTTGAGAGCAGCGTAACAATAATGATACAGCGTAAAGTAAGCGAGCGTTCACCTTTGCTTTTTAGCGCAGTTGCCTTTATCATTCATATGCGAAACGAAGTTGTTACGTCGCCTGGTTCTTCTGCACTTTGCATCAGCCATCAATCGGTTGTAAAATACCCTGTTGAGCGAGAAAAACAAAACAAAAAGAAAACAAGCGCAAAACAGTGTATCTGAGCGATGTTGACTGGACCTCGCCGTTGCTCTGCGCGAGCGAAGTCACGATGCTCCCCAACATCAAGCTCCCAAAAGATCACATTAAATAATAAGATGCTCGCGGATGTTCCATACAAATATCATGGGCCCTTCAAGCCATCGTGGAAAGTGTCATATATATTAATGAAATGTATACACCAACTCATGTTTACAAACAAACCGGAGCGCCCCTAGCGGACGCCACCGGCGCCGCACATGCGCGATGGGGGTGTGGGCAAGAAGCTCGCCGTCGCCCATAAACAAACCATTGAAACGCGATGTTGTTGGCGTCAATGTGAGTCCCCCTGCCCTTTTTCGCATTCGAATTGTTGATTCTACGTCTTCCTGGCGATGTCTGACTATCTTGAGCGGCGTCAGCGAAGTTACCGAGGCTCGTTACACACATAAACCTTCGCGTGAATATTGTGACGTGCGGCGATTCATTCCGCGTGGACGCCGCAGTATGTACGCTAAAGCCTGATACGCAAGATGAGATTTCGCTCGCAATTTTCAGTCGCGACGCCACTCGGGCTGCAAAAGCGTGAACTGTAGCTGAGATGGTTGACGTCGATACTGAAAATTGCAAGCCGAATCGGACCAACTGAGTTAGGCATAACAAGTCGGTGATGGTCACTGGCAACGTTGGTCACTGGTAACTATGATCAACATCTACTGTTTACATCGAGCCTGCTTACCAAGCTTCAAATTTAAGTCTTTTGAGGCCTGCACTTACTTTTTAACGCAAGTACCGGGCCAATTATGAAATGATTGTGATGAAATGGGAACAAGTGTGTACTTACTTTTGTGTGCTCCTTCCTGCGAAAATCCCTAAGGGATTGGCAGTATTTTCAAATAAATAAATATACATTTGGTCTACGGGCCGGCGTTGCCTAAGAAAGCAGACGACAAGCAGAAACATTTGAAAGAGCAGACGACAGTTCAAACAATCAGGCGGCCGTTCGAACTTGAAGACGCACTGAACGTAGTCCGCAGGTGGTCCGCACAACTTGACGGTTTTCTGGCGTTCATGTTGGAACAAAACAAATCAATCTGATGACCACAGGTATCCGTGCATTCAACCCAAAGTGCTTCCCGCCCAAGCAATCGTTGTCCGACGGCGTCTGCTTTTTCCTTTTCACAGCACATATCCAGATTCTCGGACGAACCGAGCACGTGAAAACTGACCTTCAAACCTTTCTCGACACTTTTGGTACGGCCCCAGTCGCGGCATTTTGACGAGAAGGCAGGTTTTTGTCTAGTTCTTTTCAAACCAACGCAGGAATACACGTCTGGCATGGGGACTTCGACCCACAGCCCCAGACCGGAAGTGCGACCGACGCGCCACCACCACGCCGTAACGTCACAGAGTTGAGTTCGTGTATAGGAGCCCTGTAAAATTACACAACACTAACGCGCAGGTGCTCTTCTAGGGAGCATGAATAGCACAGGAAAGCGCTACGGCTATTCAAACGTTGGCTATAATACCCTTAAAAAGAAAAACAATACAATTCGAATGTTTGCATCGGTTGTTTTTAATTTTATTTTCTCGTTGAATGCGTAGCGGAACAGAGCAGTCATGCGGTCGCTGCGCGCCACTTTCACACGCTGCAAATGGCCACAGCGCTCTGCCAGTCGCCTCAAAGATGGCGTCGGAAGGAAGGTTGGCGCCACATCCGACAGATGGCGGCCGAATCTGAATAAGGTCTATTGCTACGACTTGCCATCATCATCATGAAATTTTATTTTTCTTGCACTATTTAGATGCACAGTTATATATAAAAAAAAAAAAACATGTTTTATATCTTTAAATTGTGCTGAGAATACTAACTCATCTTTTTGGAACAGTTTATTTCCTAAAACGATCTATTTCAAACCAGAACTAAGTTTTCAGTTGTCATCATCACCACCAGAGGGGTGTCGTGTGAAAATATCACATTTCTGATTGGCTGCTGCCGTTTCAAACGTCTGCGAGTTGTGTGAGTTGCTCGTCCGCTTCGAGCCGGACCCAATCTCAGCAATTAGTGTCGATCTAGGAAAAGCTAGGGAACAACCCGCCAGCAACCCCGAAATTGCTGGAAAAGTTGCCCCGTCTGAAGCGGGCCTAAGACACCCCATTGCCTGGTACAGAAACCATTTAGGAACGTTTGGGAGTTTAAACGTCGTACTAACCTTTTTACTAAAAAAACAAAACAAACAACAACAACGACAACAAAAAAACACATTTAAAGGGGAAAAGTTAAGGAAAGGGAATGTACCATTATGTTCAGTGAAGTTCGGTGACAAGACTCGGGGCTTGAGCAGGAATGCCGTTATCCTTGGTGTGACCCCATGAGACTGTCTTGCTGCCTTTGCTGGGGTTTATGTAACTGAAGTACCTGTACGAAAGGTAGAAGAAACACATGTGAATAACACTCATTATTCACAAGAAAATTTGTCAACATCCAAAATGACCCTGAAGAAAATGATGCGATGAATTTTTCGGCCACGTTGGCGGAGTCACCTCTCGTGGCCAATGCTTCATTGCAACTTAATTGTAGTGAACAGTTATAGGGTATATTACAAACAAAGTGCAATTTGGTTTTGTACGAAACTACAACACACGAAACGGCATTCTAATACAGTATGTTGAGGTACCTCTGAACAAACCCAGGGTTTCATGCTGCCTCCTTCAGATACCTGAGGTTGAACATGAAATACGTGCACCAAGGAGTGAGCAAACAGTGACTTCAAATTTGTATCAAGCAAGATCGACATGTTGACAAGGAGTGCAATGTGTAGAATGTCGTCTAAAAGTGTGCAGCCAAGATAAAAAAGCAAGATGTAACGATATCTGAATAAGATCATACCAAAGAGGTTCCGCTGAAGTGAGACAATCTAAAATCTAGGGATAGTAATCGGGTGTCAAGCGACGTACTATCGCGGACAATATGAGCTGAAACATCGCTCCGGCCGGCGCACGGTACTACCTGCGCCACCTGTCGCATCGCTCCGCACACATGGCGCACCCTGAGTACGAGATGAATTCTCACTTGCGCTCGCTGCGCCACTGCGCTCTTCCGGCCGACTGCAAGCGAGACAGCGGGTGCGACAGCAGGCATGTGTGTCGTAGGGTGGCGGGGGGAACAAAATATTACACTTGTCGTCCCTCTTTTGGAATTGATTTACTTTACTCTATCGCGCAGAATCCCGTAGAAGAAAAAGCTGACTGGTGAAGAAAAAATATTAAAGTGACTTCAATCTCATCTGCGATTATCGTTTTTGAAAGTCACATCAAAAGACGTTGCAGGTTGCTTTTCGTTTGATTATAGGTGCATGCACAAAGTAGGACTATCGTAAAATATAGGCCAAAATCTGTATGCCTGATTTAGTCCGGCTCTAAGGTATTTACTTTTTTTTCTTTTTTATTGATCACAGATGTTAAAAAAAATGGTAAGCGTATACATGTTACTGAGAAAGTTTTGTAACCTTGATTGGGGTATGAAAGGGGTCAAAAGTATTATTTCTTTATTACTGGGCCAACGTGTTCCTTTCAAACAAAACAAGTTGCTGACAAGGCACCAGTTTTTTTGTTTACAAATTCCTAGTATTAATAAAGTGGGACAAACAGTCATATATTTCCCAGGAGAAGAAGCTTGAAAGTTCATCGAAGGAATATTTGCAGAGGACAAAGTCAGACACGAAAGATTAATAGTCGGCGTGGAAGTTCAACGGCACTATACAAGAAAATCGGGATCAAGGAGGCACCACACAAAAGTATGCGTGGTTAACGGCGTCAAACAGTGTGTTCGCAACCGTAGTATCAAGCTTTGTTCCAATCGGCAGAAGTCCGCTTCGGGGTCCTGAGGCACAGTAAAACTTGCAAAATAATTTAAGACCGCGTCATTCTCCCCTGACCCGCGACCACGACTCCCATCCTGTCTGGTAAGAAATCATAGAGCGCAGCAACGAAGTCTGGCTCAGCCCGAAGCCACATCCATTCACCTCATTGCTTTCCACAATTCGCACGGTGAAGGGGACGCCGTTACATGGCCTTGATGTGCCTCCAAATGGTTTCGATGATATTCAGATCGGCTCCTTTTGGGGGCCAAGGCAGCTTCGTCAGGCAGCGCTCCTCGAGGAGATACGAGTGTGAGAACACATTTTTCACTTTGGCGCTTTCTTGAAATGCACTGAAATGCATGTTAGCTGAAAACGGGAACATTGGGCTACGCGGCACACGCATCGTGATGGTGGTTCTGTCGGCCAATATTTTCGCTAGCAGACGGCCGGAAGAGAGCAGCGGCGCAGTGGGCGCAAGTGAGAATTTATCTCGGCCTCAGGGTGCGCCGTGTTTAGAGAGCGATGCGACAGGCGGCGCAGGTAGTACCGTGCACAGGCCGGAGCGTTGTTTCAGCTCATATTATCCGCGATAGTACACCCGCGATTTACTTTGCGTTGACTGAGTTGAAACATGGCCGACGGAAAGATTAAAAAAAAAACGCGTGTTTTTTTTTGGCACTATTCGCTCTGCGCAGCCGATAGCAGGGCAGTTGGGCGGCGTCATGAAAATCTGACTCACTGGCTAGCGTTTCCCAACTTCGTTCGGCGCCAGTCGGCACCACAGATCAGTGGTCGGCACTCATAGTCTACCCGAGAAGAAATAAGTACGAGCTCAGAGTGAGCGTCGATCGCGACTTTCATAAAGAGAAGCTCCCGTAACACTTCGGCGACTGATGAGCTAAGGCCTCTTCGAACGAGCCCGCGAATCCAATGCGTCGAACGGTTTGCGGCGGCAAGCACGCTCGAAGCAAGGGGGCTGGAGGCTGAAAATCCGAAAGAGACGCGGCGCTGGTTTCTATGTCTACTTCGCACATGAGATAACAAGATAGCGACGCTAGCCGAGCGTGAACACTGACTGGCGTTACATCGGAGTACGCACAGTCGAAATGACGCCAGCAACAGAAATCAGCTAGAGGCTTTCAACAGGGGACACATGCGTTCAAATAAGCTGCGATTTCAAAACTTCATGTCTCCTTTCTGACCTTCAGTGTTTACTTTGATCCGTGTGTACCAAAGCACTCAATGCTGCAAGTAATAAAGTCGTGTATACGTACCTTCCGAAGCGATTGAAAGTGCGTTGGTTTCCTAGGAGCTCACGAGCAAAGAGCGCGTCGAACTGTCATCCGTCGGTTGCATCACTGTGGGTTGCGTCGGTCTCGTCAAGTCGCGCGGTTGGCGCGGTCGCGGTCGCTCCGTAGTGCGCATGCTCGGCTGGCTCAGCTGGCTCGGCTCACTCC
Source organism: Ixodes persulcatus (assembly GCA_013358835.2). Taxonomy (NCBI): domain Eukaryota; kingdom Metazoa; phylum Arthropoda; class Arachnida; order Ixodida; family Ixodidae; genus Ixodes; species Ixodes persulcatus. The sequence goes on from JABSTQ010005034.1 coordinate 7,429, forward strand.
CTTCGTCGAACTGCCTCTGAAACTCGAGCTGGCTGCGCGCGCGGGTTCTTATCTTCTCAAAAAAACGAGGCTGTAACGTTTCGTTTGATGGCGCAAATGCACGTATTTTTCACGTCGTTTTTTTACGGTGTGAATCTCGCGAAACAGGCGACGAAGAGTGGTGGGTGAAATGTGCTTGCATGTTGTCGTGAATTTTGTGTACGACGTAGGATTACCCAGAAAGGTAGGTCAATATCGATAACTGCGCGTAAGAAGCAACTACATGCACGTGACCTGTCAAACCTGTTCACCCTCATTATTTTATCGTGCGCAGTGACATTGTCACGTATCGCGTTCGATTTGGGTCCCAACGCCGGTAACCTAACTTTTGTTGCATTATAACAGCTGCAATAAACTTTTGTTGAAAAACGATCACTCCAATAAGCACGTCGTTATTGGGCTTTCTCTTTGAAAGGTAGGTCGCGGGTGTTCCAGCTAGTTATTATGAACGGTTTGGTGGTTGTCTAGCATTTCAAGCGCGCGAGGCTCTGTGTACTGTGTACCCTACCAACAGCCGTACATACTTGTGCTTTCGATCAATGTTAATGTGTTCGCAACGCAGAACGTTTGTGTTCTGTGTGTATGTACCTCCAATATCGTTCCCTCTCGTATTGCCGTATGGTAACTCCTGCTGTTCTTCGATATCATTCACGCGATGTCGTATATGTGGGCATACCGATATCCACATGTTGCGTTACAAACGCTCAATATCGTGCTACATTTCCTTTTAGTCCGCGGTTGTGCCGACGTAATTCATGTTGCTAACTTTGTATCTATTCTGAGATATATGCACGCGATATCATATTTTCCTTTGGGCCCGTGATCGACGACCGATATTTATGTATTGTGCGGCCGTACAGTATGTCCCTGTTGGTCACCAATATGCACGCGATGTCGTATTCCATTCCAATAACCGCTCATTATATCGGGGTATTGTGCTCCAATAGCGTGTTGTATACCAATAACCTCAAGTTCTATCGGAATATTGTGCTCCGATATCGTGTTGTATACCAATAACCGCAAGTTATATGGGGATATTGTGCTCCAATATCCTGTTGTATACCAATAACCGCATATTATATCGGGATATTGTGCTCCGATATGAATTCCCATTGTGCGTATTGGGTTAATCAGATAACAATAAGTTTTTATTGGTTTCCATCAACTTCATTGGAATACAATATTCCAATAAGCCGAATTCATAGTGGCCTTTTTCAATAGGGTCGTGGCGTGTTGACACCAAATACTTTATGATGAAAATATCTCGCTCCATGAAAATCCAATGGCTTTGGCAGGAATAGGTTTTGAGTGACTGGAATGACTGGATGCGCAGCAAGCTCAGGTTTTTTACATTTGAATAGACCGATCTCACAAGCCAGTTTCGTGAAGTCGCAGTTGCTGCAATGCATCAAAGGAACCTTAGTCTTTCTGCATGTAGGAGAACCCCGCTGGAGCTTTCCGCGTGACGAGACGACATGAGCCGTCTCGTGCACTGCCAGGTGGTACGCTTAGTGAGATCTGTCTTTTGGGACAATGGATGCAAACAATAGATGACTGTTGCCATCTATTGTTGCCCTATTGAGAAAGGCCAATATAAACCTGGCTTATTGGAAATATTGTATTCCAATGAAGTTGATGAAAACCAATGAAAAGTTATTGCTATCCGATTAACCCAATACGCACGATGGGGATTGATATCGGAGCACAATATCCCGATATAGTATCCGTTTATTGGTATACAACAGGATATTGGAGCACAATATCCCGTGATAACTTGTGGTTATTGGTATACAACACGATATCGGAGCAGAATATCCCGATAGAACTTGTGGTTATTGGTATACAACACGATATTGGAGCACAATACCCCGATATAATGAGCGGTTATTGGAATAGAATACGACATCGCGTGCATATTGGTGACTCACATGGACATACTGTACGGCCACACCATTTATAAATATCGGTCGTCGATCACGGCCCAAAGGAGAATACAATATGATATCGCGTGCACATATTTCAGAACGGATACCAAGTTACCAACATGAATTACGTCGGCATACACCGCGGACTAAGAGGAAACATAACACGATATTAAGCGTTCGTGAAGCAACATGTGGATATCGGATGCCCACATATACGACATCGCGTGAATGATATCGTAAAACAGCACGAGTTGCCTACGGCAATACGCGAGAGAACGATATTGGAGGGGGATACACACAGAACACAAACGTTCTGCGTTGCGAACACATTAACATTGATCGAGAACGCAAGTACGTACGGCTGTTGGTACGGCACACAGTACACACAGCCTCGCGCGCTTGAAATGCTAGAAAACCACCAAACCATTCAGAATAACTAGCTGGAACACCCGCGACCTTCCTTTCAAAGAGAAAGCCCAATAATGACGTGCTCATTGGAGTGAACGTTTTCCAACAAATGTTTATTGCAGTGTTATAATGCAACAAAAGTTGGGTTACCGGTGTTGGGACCCAAATCGAACGCGTTACGTGATAATGTCGGTTTGCACGATAAAATAATGAGGGTGAATAGGTTTGACAGGTCACGGGCATGTAGTTGCTTCTTACGTGCACATTTATCGATGTTGACCCACCTTTAAGTGTAATCCTACGTCGTACACAAAATCCACGACAACATGCGAGCACATTTCACCCAGAACTCTTCGTAGCCTGTTTCGCGAGATTCACACACTGTAAAAAAACCACGTGAAAAGTATGTGCATTTGCGCCATCAAACGATACGTTGCAGCCGCGTTTTATGAAATATAAGTTTCCATCGTCAACCCGCGCGCGCCAGCCCGAGCTTCGGAGGCAGTTCGAAGGGAGCGAGCCCAGCCGAGCCTGGCCGAGCCGCCGACCATGCGCACTGTGCGCACTGCGCAGCGGGCGCCCTCTTCGTGCGACCCGGCGAGACCGACGAATAACAGTTCGTCGCACTCTTTGCTCATGGGCTCCAATCGAAACCAACGTACTTTCAAGCGCTTTGAAAGGTACGTATACACGACTTTATTACTTGCAGCACTGAGTGCTTTGTGTACAAGAATCAAAGTAAACACCGAAGGACAAAGAGGAGTCATGAAGCTTTGAAATCGCAGCTTATTTGAACGCACGTGTCCCCTGTTGAAAGCTTCTAGCTGTGCTCTGTTGCAGGTGTCATTTCGACTGCGTGTACTCTAGTCAGTGTTCACACTCGTGAGTCAGTGTGAGTCAGTGTAACGCCAGTCAGTGTTCACACTCGGCTAGCTTCGCTATCTTGTTATCTTATGTGCGAAATAGACGTAGAAACCAGCGCCGCGTCTCTTTCGAATTTTCAGCCTCCAGCCCCCTTGCTTCTGACATGCTTGCCGCCGTGACCGTTCGACGCATTGGATTCGCGGGCTCATTCGAAGAAGCGTTGTTTGAAGCTGACGAGTCGCCGAAGTGTTACCGGCCGCCTTCTCTTTACAAAAGTCGTGATCGACACTCGGCTCTGAGCTCGTACTTTTTCCTCCCGGTTAGACCATGAGTGCCGACCACTGATCTGTGGTGCCGACTGACGCCAAATGAAGTTGAGAAACGCTAGCTGTTGAGTCAAAATTTTGTGACGCCGCCCAACCGCCCAGCTATTGGCTGCGCAAAGCAAAAAGTGTAAAAAATAACGCGATTTCTTATTTTTCTGTCTGCCATGTTTCACCTCAATCAACGCAAAGGGAATCGCGGCTGTACGTCGGTTGACTCATTACTGTGCCTAGATTGTAGATTGTCTCACTACAAGGGAGCCTCTTTGATGTGATCTTATTCTGATATCATTATATCTTGCTTTTTCATCTTGGCTGCACACTTCTAGACGACCTTCTACACATTGCACTCCTTGTCGAGATGTCGCTGCTGCGTGAGACTAATTGGAAGTCACTGTTTGCTCACTCCTTGGTGCACATATTTCATGTTCAACATCAGGTATCTGAGGGAGTCACCATGAAACCCAGGAATTTGTTCAGAGGTACCTCAGCATACTGTATTAGAGTGCCGTTCTGTGTGTTGTAGTTACGTACAAAACGAAATTGCACTTTGTTTATAATATACCCTACAACTGTTCACTACAATTAAAGTTACAATGAAACATTGGCCACGATAGGTGACTCGGCCAACGTGGCCGAAAAATTCCTCGCATTATTTTCTCTATGAGTCATTTTTGATGTTGACACATTTTCTTGTGAATAATGAGCGTTATGCACATATGTTTCTTCTACTTTTCATACAGGTACTTCAGTTGGATAAACCCCAGAAAAGGCAGCAAGACAGTCTCATGGGGTCACACCGAGGATAACGGCATTCCTGCTAGAGTCACGAGTCTTGTCACCGAACTTCACAAAGATAATGGTACATGCTCCAAGCAGTCACAAATAAAGGTACATTCCCTTTCCTTAACCTTTCTCTCTGAAATGTGTTTTTCATTGTTGTTATTTTTGTAAAAAGAGTAATACAACGTTTCAACACCCAAATGAAAAGGCCCGCTTCAGACGGGGCAACTTTTCCAGCAACTTCGGGGTTGCTGGCGGTTTGTGCCCTAGCTTTTACTAAATCGCGAATTGCTGAGATCGGGTCCGGCTCGGAGCGGACGAGCAGCTCGGACAACTCGGAGACGTTTGAAGCGGAAGCAGCCAATCTGGAATGCAATATTTTCACGTGACACCCCTGTGGTGGTGATGATGACAACTGAAAACTTGGTTCGGGTTTGAAATGAATCGTTTTTGGAAATAAACTGTTTCAAAAAGATGAGTTAGTATTTTCAGCACAATTTAAAGATATAAAAACATGTTTCTCATATAACTGTCCTTCTAAATACTGCAAGAAAAAATAAAATTTTATAATGATGATGGCAAGTCGTAGCAATTTGGTTGCTGCGTGTGAACGCGGGTGGCCTGTGGTACTGGTGTTGCGACGTGAAGTTGCTGGGCGAAATTTCCCCGCCTGAAGCGGGCCTAAGGGAACTAGAATCAATGGCAGTGGAGCTCTGGGTTCAAGCCCACCAGGAGACAATTTTTTTTGTCTTTTTAGTACATATACATTTGCTCATCCACTCGTCGGCAGGAGACAATTTTTTTTGTCTTTTTAGTACATATACATATATATATATATATATATATATATATATATATATATATATATATATATATATATATATATATTGTGAGGAAGATAAAGGAGAAGTGTAGGCACGAGAGCAAGGCACGCGTCTGGTCGACCGAGGGAGATTTGGACTACACTCAACCGGCGGAACAGTTCCCTTTTGGCCATTCATTACCATTGTAATATTCTCATTAAACACCCTCACAAGTGGTGGAGGTGCTTAAGTTCCCCTACCTATCGTGGTCGGCCACCCCAAGGCGTGCTCTGGAGCTTCGAAGCGGGCGCACCACAACCGTCGCCATGCCAGACGAACAACAAACAACACCAGGTGAACCCTCACGGCCGCCTCCCAACTACGTGAAAAACCACCAGCGGGACCCTCCAACCTTCAGCGGCTCCCCCCCAGGCGACGTCGATGACTGGCTGAAACACTACGACCGCGTAAGCGCCCATAACCGTTGGGATGACTCCCATAAGCTGGCGAACGTAGTGTTCTTTCTAAAAGACACAGCCTTTCAGTGGTTTGACAACCACGAAGACGACATCAACTCGTGGGATGGCTTCAAAACATCGTTTTCAGAAGCGTTCCGCAAGCCGGAGAGCCGCAAACAACAGGCAAAAGAAAAGCTATCACACCGCTTCCAAGCTGCAACCGAGACTTCCACAAGTTACATCGAAGACGTCCTTCGTCTCTGCCGACGAGTGGATGAGCAAATGTCCGAGGAGGATAAGATCCGACACCTATTTAAAGGTCTGTCCCAGGAACTTTTCTCTGTTGTAGCCCCGAAAACACCCACGACCGTACAGCGACTCATATCAGAATGTAAAACGTATGAAGAGATGCAGAGCTCCCGGATCAACAAGGCGCCTTTCGAACGCCTTCCTGAAGTTTCCCTTAGCCCCGTTTCCAACCTGAACCTCCCGCAACTCATCCGCACCATCATCCGCGACGAACTGCGCAGATATTTTAACCCATCAAGCTTGACTGACGACGCCTCTGGATGTGCCATCGAGCCAGAAACCATTCAAAAAGTGGTGCAAAAAGAACTCCGTGCAGCTTTACAGCCGCCAACCTCGGTTCCGTGCGCCTACGCACCTGCTCCACCTGCCACTCCAGCGTTCTCCCCTCTCTGCTCTATCCAGCCGATGCAGCAGCGCTACGCCGCCCCTTTCCACACGCACGAGCCACCCCCTTCACGCTCCTACGGACCGCAGCGCCGAGCTGACCTCTGGCGAACAGATGACAACCGGCCAATATGTTTCTACTGCCGTGCTCCCGGACACGTCACCCGCTATTGTCGCCGCCGGATTAGCCAAGAACCTTTTCAGCGTGGAACGCCATCTTACTACTCCAACGACACCCACACTTCCAACAACCACCGCAATGGAAGTCCGCTTCCAACAGCTGGGAACCGCCGCAGCAGATCGCCTTCCCCCTATCCCGCCCGTCGCCGTTCAGTTTCGCCGTTCAACAACGCTGCCGCTCCCACCCTGACGTCAAACTAAGCGAGGCAGCCTGCGGCCAAACCGGAGGTCAGGCTGCACAGTCGCATTTTGCAGTAAATCCTCCAGCTCTTGGACCTACGACCGTTAACGTTGAAATTGCCGGCAAAACATTCTCTGCTTTGGTGGACACTGGAGCTGCTACATCCTGTATTTCTGAAGGCATCCGCCGACGCTTACATGCCGTTTTAACTCCAGCACGTGCGCATTTCTTGCGTTTAGGAAATGGAGCTATTTGCCAGTCACTGGGATGTGCAACCCTGTCAGTCCTCATCGCTGGAACTCGCTATGTTATTTTATTTACCGTACTTCCGGACTGCGCAGCCGATGTCATTTTAGGATCGGACTTTCTGGCGTCAACAGACGCCCTAATTGATTGCGCCAGCCGTGAGTTACATCTTAATTCTTTTGACCCGTCTGTCGAGTTAGCAGAGCATCCCGCCGTTAACTTGCGCGCAGTCCAGGACGTGTTCCTGCCTCCGTTATCTGTCATTTTCGCAGCACTTACGACTGACCAACAATTTCCAGGAACCTCCGGCCTTCTCGAACCATCCTTATCCCTCTTCACCAAAAAGGGGATTGCTGTGCCCTTCTCTATTGTCACCATAAGACAAGACAAAGTTCATCTCTACATTACAAATGCTTCTCGCCAACAACAGATTATTCCACTAGGAAGCCATATTGCTACGTTAAGGATGTTTCAGGAAGACAACATCGCTTCATTGTCTAACGGTGTTTCCCATAGCCCATCCCCCCTTCCTTCCACTCAAGATCCTTCTCACCGCATTAGAAACATGATCGACCCGGACCTCCCAGACGAACAACAGAAAGCCCTGACCCACCTCCTAGGAACATACGAAACTTTGTTTGACTTCCAGAACAATACCCTTCCGACAACCTCCTTCGTACGTCACACTATTGACACAGCTGACGCCACTCCAGTAAAAAGTCGACCCTACAGGGTTTCGCCTGCAGAGCGTGCCGTCATAGAACAACACGTCACAGATATGCTCCAAAAGAAAGTCATCGAACATTCGTCTAGCCCATGGTCCTCCCCTGTGGTATTGGTCAAGAAACAAGACGGATCATGGCGATTCTGTGTAGATTATCGACGCCTCAACAGTGTAACACGAAAGGACGCATATCCCGTGCCCCGAATTGAGGACACGCTTGATGCTTATCAAGGATCCTGCTTCTTTTGTTCCATGGACCTCAGAAGTGGCTACTGGCAAATACCTGTAGCCAACGGCGACAAACCTAAAACCGCATTCATAACCCCTAGTGGCCTCTATCACTTCAATGTTATGCCTTTCGGACTTTGCAATGCCCCAGCAACATTCGAAAGAATGATGGACACCCTCCTTCGTGGTCTCACTTGGAATGTGTGCTTATGCTATCTTGACGACGTTGTTGTATTTTCGACGACATTCGACGAACACTTGCATCGGCTACGACAGGTTTTGGACTGCTTCACCAGAGCTACATTGCAACTAAATTCAAGCAAGTGCGTATTTGGAGCGGGCAAATCAAAATTCTTGGCCACCTCGTTAGTTCCGATGGAATACGTCCAGACCTTAGCAAGATCCAGGCTGCTTCTGACTTTCCCGAACCGAAGGGACTCAAAGAGGTTCGTGCTTTTCTCGGACTTTGTACCTATTTTCGACGGTTCATTCCGGGATTTTCACATATTGCCGAACCTCTCAACATGCTGCTTCGAAGCAACGCTAAGTTTGAATGGAGCCCTTCCCAAGCCAGAGCCTTCCAGTCTCTTAAGTCTGCGCTAACGTCTGTTCCTGTCCTTGGCCACTTCGTCCAGGGTGCCAGCACCGAGTTGCGTACAGATGCAAGTGGGCACGGCCTTGGCGCAGTTCTTGCACAAAACGTCCACGGCAAAGAACACGTCGTCGCTTACGCAAGCCGTACCCTTACAAAAGCGGAACGCAACTATACTATCACAGAACGTGAATGCCTTGCGGTCGTGTGGGCGATCTCCAAATTTCGCCCCTACCTATATGGTATCCACTTCCGCATTGTCACTGACCATCATGCCCTCTGTTGGCTTGCTACGCTTAAAGATCCATCAGGCCGTCTCGGACGTTGGTCGTTAAAGCTACAGGAATACGACTTTACTGTCATCTATAAATCGGGCAAGCGACACCTAGACGCAGATGGGCTCTCACGATGTCCCCTCCCCGCTGCGTCTACCCTTCAGCATCCCATACACCACCTAAACACCACAGCCACCCTCGACCACGTCGACATCGCCGAGGCTCAACAGTCCGATCCGACATTAGAGCCCATCATCCGCTACCTAAAAGGTACGCTCCCCCACCCCGCTCGACGGGTGGAACAGCGCGCACGCCTTTTCACTCTCCTTAACGGAATCCTATATCGACGTAATTACGAACCTCATGGACGCCCATGGCTTCTCGTTATTCCTCGCAATCTGCAACAGGACGTGCTGAGGGCCAACCATGATGACCCTACTGCTGGCCACCTTGGCTTTTCGAAGACATACTTTAGAGTTCGCGACCGTTTCTTCTGGAATGGGATGCATCGATCCATCAGCAAATACGTACGCGCATGCCACCTCTGCCAGATGAGCAAAAGCCCCACCACCGCACCACCCGGCCCTCTACGACCCATACCACCACCCGAAACCCCTTTTCAACGGATCGGTATTGACTTTTTGGGACCTTTTCCTGCCTCCGCCACGAAAAACCGCTGGATAATTGTGGCCATCGACCACCTGACTCGTTATGCAGAAACGAAAGCTGTGCCCACCGCAAGTGCACAAGAAGTGGCCGACTTCTTTCTCCACTTTATTGTTCTACGCCATGGCGCTCCACAGACTATCGTCAGTGACCGGGGCACACCGTTCCTTTCCAACGTGCTCGCGGAGGTCCTTCACCTGGCTACCACTATTCACAACATAACGAGCGCCTACCATCCTCAATCTAACGGACTGACGGAGCGTCTAAACCACACATTAGCTACCATGCTCTCAATGTACGTTACCGAGAACCACACCAACTGGGACACGGTCTTACCATTCGTCACTTACGCGTACAATACCGCACGCCAGGCTACCACAGGATTCTCACCATATTACCTTTTGTACGCCCGTGATCCCCTGACAACTTTGGACACAATTTTGCCGTGTGCACCCGACCTCTCCCAGGATGCCTACACTTCAGATGTCAGTGGTCGAGCTGAAGATGCCCGTCGAATCGCCCACTTTCAGACTCTAAGATCACAGCACCACCATCAACTTCGTCATGCAGAGAGCCATCCTGACGTCTCGTACAACATCGGTGACGAGATTTTACTGGCAACCCCTCTCCGCCAACTGGGCCGATCGGCGAAACTAATGCGCAAGTTTGTCGGACCATATCGGGTAGTCCGCCGCCTTTCTGCAACCAACTACGAGGTCGTCCCAGTCCAGCCTCCCCGTGACCGTCGCTCCAGGGCCACGGACATTGTCCATGTCGCCCGTATGAAGCGCTACCATCGCCAAACCTAAACCCAAGAATCAACACCAACGTGCCGGATGACCGGCACTCCAGCCCCCCGGGGGTATTGTGAGGAAGATAAAGGAGAAGTGTCGGCACGAGAGCAAGGCACGCGCCTGGTCGACCGAGGGAGATTTGGACTACACTCAACCGGCGGAACAGTTCCCTTTTGGCCATTCATTACCATTGTAATATTCTCATTAAACACCCTCACAATATATATATATATATATATATATATATATATATATATATACTTTTTCAAGTTTTAACGTATAGACGCATAAATTGCACACTAATTCACATTCAGAAGCGCTTTTATTTACACTCTGAGGCTCCCTAGTGCTTGCAATAGCTTCTTGGTGAGCTATTGCAAGCTCTGCAAAGGGAGGGGCATCTTTCCACCCTTTGCAGGCTGTAAAGTTGTGGCTCGCATAGCTCTAGCAGGTCGCACCTCGCTCACTGGCTCCATCACGAAGCATAGGTGCAGCATGAGTCGCGCCACACCGTAAGGTCCTATACGGTCGGGTCACAGCACCTGGGACCATTCGTCACTGCACTCCGGTATGGTATTGTGACATGGTCGGGGTATGAAGCAGGGGTACAACTTGGGATTGCTGAATTTCATCACATTTGAAACACATTTTTCATTACTTTTGTGTTGCATTGTCAGCATTTTAAGGGTGAGGAAGCAAGCAGCAGCGAGAGCAAGAAAAGAAATTGAAATGCGCTCTCACCAAGAACCGAACCTATTACGAGCACTAGGAAGCCATGGAGTATAATTAAAACGTTTCTAAAGGTGAATTAGCGTATACATTATGTGCTTGTGCCTCAAAAAAAAACACAAAAAAAACAATTTTAATATAATTAATAAGGATAAAATTATACTCCAGGAGGACTTAAACCAAAACTACACAGCCTTTAAAGGGACCATGAAGGCAGTTTCGAAGTTTTATTCGACAATTGAAATGGATGTCAGGCACGTCTCAGATACTGTTGACCAAGTTCTAGCCCGAACAGAAGTTTGGGTGCCGCACCAATCGAGCAAACAGGCGCGGTAATAGTAGCGCCGGGAACGATGCCTGAGACCCCACCGAGGCGGCGGCAGAAAGGTGAACTAAAGTGCGCCGTTGAAGCGTGACGACAACGGGCTCCTCGTCTGGCGATTGGTTCAAACGATAGACGCGCTCTTGGTTTCGTTTCGGTGGTGAGATGTGATGAAAAAAGTTCATTTGAACGTTGGATAATCTTTTAAAGTTGTAGTTGGGAATTAATAGGTTTCATAGTAGTTGGGAATTGATAGGTTTCATACCGTGTATAAAAGCATCATCTGAAGCGATCCCTCCGTTTGTCACTGGTTGAACGCATCCCGCCCTGCTACCTCGGGCGCGTAACAAGCATCGAGCAACCATGGGAAAAAAAGAAAAAGGTACGAGCGCCGGGGGCGGCGGACTTTTGGTTCTGGTTTCGTGCGTCGTCTCGTGTTCGCTTTGCGAACTGGTGTCTCACCAATCATGCCGCGTTTATGTGCAGTAGTAGGTTGCGCGAAAGGTCGGCTAAAGACGTGTGGTCGATCGGGCGACGTTAGTTTGCATAAACTGCCGACCGATGCAGCAATGCGCAGCATTTGGTTGCGCGCCGTCGTCTTGCGTAGAGCTGTGGACAGCGGTGTCAGGATTTGTTCGTTGCATTTCCGACCAGAAGACTTTGAGCAGCACCTTCACGTCAGCCGGAGTCGCTCTGAGGCGGCGACCGAGGAGCTGGTGGTAGGTCTGGGGCGCCTTCGTAAAGCGCCAATCCAGAGTTCTGCGTCCTTACCAGCATCTCCCGTTCAGTCGGCGTGAGGTCGCTGAACGGGAGCTCAAACTCGTTTGCGAGCGCGGCGTTGTCGCCCATTTCTTCCAGGTTTTCTTCACAGACCGCCGTGCCCTATAGCGAACCACGGGAACCACACTGAGTGTGCACTAAATCCTACCGATGCCGACAGTGCTCCCTGACGTCACTTCTCTTTCCAGAGGCGAAAAAGGGAAGAAATCTGAATGTTTGTTTCGGTTTCGCAGATTTATTTGCAGGTACAGAAATAAGAGTCACAAAGTTCTAGAAAAAATTGTGTGGCATGCCAGGACCCCAATGCTTCCGAAAACACCTTCTTTTTAAACAAGA
>JABSTQ010005035.1:0-35808 GCA_013358835.2 Ixodes persulcatus
TTGACATCGGCTGAAGCCAAGTTAAGCGCCAGTGATCTGTTTGGAATATAAATCTAGTCCCATCTAAATAACAACTAAGTTTTTGAGCTGCACCCTACTAAACACGCGCATTCCTTCTCGGAGGCACTGTAGGCCTCCTCACTACAAGTCAGTTTTCGGCTGGCGTTTAAAATTGGGTGCTAATTGTCGTTCTCATCCTTTTGGCACAGCACCACGCCAATACCTCGGTTGCTGGTGTCGCATTGAAAAATGAAGGGTTTTGTGTAATCAGGTGCTCTTAACACTGGTTTAGTTGTAAGTGGTTCTTTAAGGCCACTAAATGACTGCTCCATTTGATCTGTCCAAACAGTCACCTTTGGTTCTGTTTTTCTGAGTGCATCCTTGAGCGGACTCACCATTTGTATGTAATTTCTGATAACTCTTTGATAGTAGCCCGTTAACCCCAGGAACGTTCTTATATCCGACTGTGTCTTGGGTCGAGGAAATCCTTCCACGGCCAAAATCTTAATTTATGTGGGCCGGCGAAGTCCCTGACCGACAATGTGTAACAAGTAGGTCACTTCCGCCCTCCCGAACAGACATTTTTTTGCCTCAATGGTTAGCCTCGCATTGCGAATGCGCTCCAAGACAGTAAGCAAGTGGACCAAATGTTCTTCCCATGATTCCGAGAAAATGGCGTTATCATCTAAGTAAGGCAAAGCAAACTCTTCCGTGCCCCTTAGAACCACATCCTATAACATTGAAAAAAAAAAACGGTGCGTTTTTCAAATCCGAAATTCAGCATGAGGGGACGAAATGTCCCAATCGGAGAAATAAATGCTGCATATCTACTGACTGGCTCCGTCATCGGAACCTGCCAATAGCCTCTCACCAAATCTATAGTCGAAATGTACTTGGCTGAACTGACCCACTCAATTCGGTCTTCGATATTTGGGATCGGATACGTTTGATCTCTTGTGATGAGGTTCAATCTACGGTAATCAACGCACGGTCTGGAATCCTTCCCCGGTGCCTCTACTAAGATCATAGGTGACATGTAATCACTTTCGCAGGGCTCAATGACTCCCAAATCTAGCATTGTCTGGATCTCAGATCTGATGATCTCTTTCTGACGCCGTGACACTCTGTATGGCCTTGAACGAACCGGCACATCCGATGTTAGTTCTTTATCAAGAGTGACGAGTATATTGTGACCCGGCCATTTTATGAATAAATCCTGAAATTCTCCTAAGCTTTTTCTTAGATACGCAACTTGGCTCCCGTCTAGTTCTGATAGTTTTACAGAAACCCCAATTACTTCCTCTGTAGTAAGTGCTTGAGAGGGCACCTCAAGCTTCAGAATAAGTGTAAGTGTATTTCCTCCACTTCCCCAAGAGTGAAGTTGACCATACTCTCCCTCATATTATAGGGTTTCAGCAAATTGCAATGATAGATATTAGTTTTTTTTCGTTGTCTCGAAATGACATAATTTGTTTTCGGCAGTTTCTCTTTAGCAGTTGCAGGTCCTTCCTATTGAACTTCTCACTTGTTTTTCCGAGTTTGTTTTAGGACCATCACCTTCTGTCCAACCTGGAATTCCCGATTTCTGCTGTGGCAGTCATAATATTTCTTAGGTGATATTTGCGCTGTCTTTATGTTTTCTGCTGCGATGTCCTGCATTTGATGTAGCTTATTAATAAGGCGGAACACGTACTCAACAACTATGATATACTGCTCTGAACCCTCCCATACTTCTTTGATCATTCTTAATGGCGATCTCAACGTTCTCCCGTAAACTAGTTCTGCGTTACTGAACCCTGTCGCTTCATGTGGCACTGTTCATAAAAGCGAACATGGTTCCAGGTAAACAGCTATCCCAGTATTCTGCATGCTCGAGACAAGCAGCGCGTAGCATTCGCTTGAACACACAATGCCACTTCTCTACACTGTTTGTCTGTGGGTGGTACACTAAGCTGTGAATCACCTTAATGCATAGCTTCTCTGTAAAGATCGTCGTTAACGCGCTCACGAACACACTACCTTGGTCTGTCTGAAGCTCCTTTGGAAATCCTACCCGAGCAAAAACGGAGAGCAAAGCATCCACAACTGCAGCTGAGGAAACCTCCCTCAGTGGAACAGCCTCTGCAAACTTTGTTGCTGGGCAGAGCAGCGTTAGAACATATTTAAACACTATTTTCGTGGGAGGTAATGGCCCCGCAATATCGACGACAAGCCTTCGAAATGGTTTTGTGATTATCGGAACCAGTTTCAAACGAGCCTTCCACCTCTCATTCGGTTTGCCGACTCTTTGGCAAATGTCACAAGATCTTAGAAAGTTTTCAGCGTCTTTAAAACAATTTGGCCAGTAGTAGTCCTGGAGAAGCCTTTTTTTAGTCTTAGTGATACCTAAATGCCCTGTCCAAGTGTCGCCGTGACATACAGCCGATAAGTCTGCACGGAACTTATGCGGCAGTACGACTTGTTCAAATGTGACCACGCTACGATCACTGTACCGTCGATACAAAATACCATTCTTTTTGTAGAAGGCTATCTTCTTTCGAGTGATTCCCAGGGCAATAGCGTCCCGGCAATGGCTCAGCGGGTCGTCTGCTTCCTGCTCTCGAATTGGCTCTGCGGGGTTTGTGGTCAATAGCACTTCCAGACTATCCGCCTTGAATGTTCAGACTCTCTCTTTTCGATTAGCGTTTAATAAAACTTGTCCGTTTTTTGCGGGGGCACTCGATCACCTTCTACTTCGTTCACTTTGTCGCCCTTACTTTCTACAGGCTCTGCTCTATCGATTTCTTTATTCGAGTCATTGCTACAAACGCTAGGCATGGCCGTTGTGTCTTCCCTGTTTGTTTCACCGTAAGTTAACTGACGCGAAAACTTACGAGCTCGCTCTCTTGTCAGAGCTTGAACGACATTTTCACCAAATACTATACCTTGATCCGGTAGAAGTTTCGCTGATTTGTTGGACAACAGTTACGGATATTGTGCTGGTAGATTTCGTGAGACAGCTGCCTCTGTGGTCAGCTCGCCAAACGCCCCTTGAATTTTAACCTTTGCCATAGGCAGACATACACTCTGCTCTTCGACGACTTGCTTTATCCAAGCACACTCACCGGTGTAATCTCCCTGGTTCACGAATGAAGGGTGCACTACGTCCATGGTAGCAGCACTGTCCCTCAGTACCTTACATTCCCTGCCATTCACCTTTATATCGTACAAGTAAGGTCTGAGCAACTCCAGGTTTTCGTCCGTGTCAACGACGTATGAGAATGCAACCTTCTCTTTTCTGCACATTGATGCAATGTGACCTGGTTTTTGGCAATTGAAACAAATTATTCCTTGCGTTTTTCGAAGGCTCTCTTTTCTTTATCCTTTACGTTATCTCTGTCACCATCTACGTCCTTCTTTTTTCTTGAGGTTGCACTTTGGTGGCCTTGTCGATCTTTTTCGAAGGCGGATTTACAATATTCATAAATTGGAACTTCGTCGTCTTTACGACCAGTTACAAATCTGTCATCGCGACTGAGTTCTCGGTGCGTCACGAACTCTTCCGCTAACTCTGCCGCTTTCCTAAAAGAGGTCAGTTTCTCGCGGTCCAATGACCATTTCCAAACGAATGGTGGAATACTTGGCAGAAACTGTTCTAAACAGAACCACTCAATAACCTTATCGTGGTCCCCGAACACCATTTTTCTCTTAGCCACTCTTCTAAGTTCACTCTTAAAGAGTACTCAAATTCCGTGAAAGCCTCTCCGGGCTTCGTTTTGGCATTTCTAAATTTTAAACGAAACGCCTTGGCAGACAACCGGCACTTGCGGAGCAAACTAATCTTAACTACATCATAATTAGCAGATTCACTGGTACTGAGGCGAGCCATAACTTCCACCGCCTCCCCTGGAAGTAATGTCGATAGTCTCTGTGGCCACGTGTTGCGATGAAACGACATTCTCTCGCAGGTTCTCTCGAAATTAACTCAATATAGCCCAATGTCATCTTCTACCTTAAATGGTTGCATATATTTGCTCATTTTAAAGGATTTCCTTTCTCCACCATAGCCAGTAACGTTAAAGCCAGCCGCTCCGTGCTGTAGTTCTAGCCTTCTGAGAGCCAGTTCCTCTCGTTTAAGATCAGCCTGCCTTTCCTGCTCGGCGACCTCACGAGCTGCCTGCCTTTCGTTTTGTCTTCGTTGTTCTTGCTCGTCGGCCTCTCGGGAGCCGCTTCCTTCTCTTTTTTCTCAACAATGCTATTCCAGACATCCTGGATTTAATTGTCAGGGGTCGTTTCAATTTCTAGTGCTCTGCTCTGCTGCAATAGCTCTTTCTTTCTTAGTTTCAGCAGATCCATGACAGTGTGAGGATCGTTTACCAAACTCAAAGTTATTACAAGATTTCTAACTACACGGAGTTGGTGTTTGAAAAAAATTGACCCTCGTGGTTAATGCGTTTACCATTTAACACGATCACTTTTTTCCCCAGAAAACTTTTACAATATTGAGCGTAAACGTTGCTCAAAGGAATCGTATGGGAAAAGAAATGAGTTCCGCAATAAACAGGCTACTCACTCAAGGTACCCTTCCTTTACAACAAACCTGAGCTTCGCTCAGAAATGACTCGAAAGAGTCAAGGGTGCGACAATAACCTAGATAAGCTCGTCGGACATAGCCCTGTGAATGCTCATGAAACCTGAGTTGTAGTATGTTTTTAAAGCTAACATTAATTCGCACGCAAAGACACGTTGGCGCCCAAAATGCTCAATCCTCCGCTCACGCCGCTGACCGATCTACCGATGTCCGCCCCAGCCCACCTTGATCTCCACAGCGATCTAGACTCCAGCCAGGGCCAAGCACCTCCACTGCATGTGACGCTTGTGTTCGTGGAACTGACTCTGCGGCTGAACACGCCAGGACCAGTCCTGTGGCAAGCCGTGCTAGCAGCCTCTGGGTTGTTGCTCATCCTCGATGTCCCCAGTAGGAGCTTGAAGCCCTGTATCTGGCCAGAAAAGTGCCGCCGAGAAGATCCCACCGCTGCCACCAGTCGTTAGGCTCCGGACGCAGGAACGTCAAGCCAGGGTAGGGTTTTAGATGTTATATTTAAAAAGATGAGGGGATGAATGGTCGCTCTCGGCTCAACCAGACCAAGCGTTCCTCTGGTTGCGCCCCCCCCCCCCCCCCCGGTTCCGCGCTCCCCTTTTTATATCCGGTCCGTTGACGCAAGTCACGGCTTGCGCAGCCTTCGCTCCCGTTGATTAGTAGTGCGGGAAGTGGTAGCGACAGCAATTTGGCTGCAGCCAGTTGTTCAGGATGGCGCGAGACTTTCAATGTTAGTTGATGAAGAAGTCTCGCGCCGTGGCATGCTTGCGGATGGTAAGTGCTCGGGTGCTGTGGTCTGCAGTGCAGGTTAGTGGTTCCAATCTTTAACACCACCCATCTTGGATTTCGGATGCCTCTCACTATCGTCAGGTCGGGGTACGTGTTCCGGCACGTGCTTGTGCCGATCCGTCTTGGCGTCTCCGGGTCCGTAAGCAGGAAGAGTCGCTCCTGGTCAAGCACCTCTGCAATTCTTCTGCCTTTGGCGGTAAAATCGCGGTACCCCCACGCCGGATGCACTGCGTTAAGTCACTTGTTATGACGAGCGGCTCCCTTCCTGCTTTGCAACTGAAACTCGTGAGCAGCTGCTTGAGGTCCGATCGAGTGTCTCTAGGATTTCTTTACGCACGTAGCTCATTGAGTCTGTCTTTCGTTCTCCCCAAGAGGATTAAGGTCACATACAAATGCGGAAAGCCCGTCATCAACCGTTCTTGTACCTCCACTGGATATGTTTTAAGCACTAACGCTGCCATAAGCTGGTCCGCATAGTGAGTTTCGTAGCCCTTAATTCTGACATTTGTATAATTTCCAAGTTCTTGAAGCGTGATAACCGCTGCGGGTGTTCGGAATCAGGCCGTTGACGTGGCAGCTAGGACGAGACTGGTCTTTTTTTTAATACCCACGAGCCCACACCTCGGCTCGAGCCAACAGTGTTGCCAGCCTTATTGCCGATACATCATCCCTTCTCCTGTAACATATAATAACAAAAGTAAGTACCACAAAACAAACACTCAAACAAGTTGTCCACAGTCTTCGTCATAGCCTAATCGAGCCGGTTGACTCTTGATCCTCGTGCTTCAGCGAAGACAGGGAATTGGGACGTCAGCTCCATGTCGACGTTCGTCACATAAGGTATCCAATTCCTTTGGCGAGACGTTCTGGTTGGTGCGCTGCGGTACCTTCGGAGCAACCTGAGCGAACGTCTGGGTTGGAAGTTGCAGACTGTGCTGCTCACTTCTGCTGTCTATCTCGCCGTCTCTTCGTCCGGGCTGGAATCTTTCCGATGTCTTTAGGAGATGCTGTCGGTTTCTCCGAAGTGACCTTCCGTCCTCCGTGTTAACTCGATACGAACTAGGAGCCACACATCCTTCGACCTGTGCCTTCGTGCTCAAGCTTTGGTCATTGAAGATCCTCACAGTGTTGCCCTTTTGCAGCGCCTGTCGATGACTCGCCGGCTTAAAGGTCTGACTGTGCTTACGCACTTGAGGAGCTGGAGGTACCCCGAAATCTGGAAATCGTCCACAGAATGTGCATCCCAACAGCAGTCCGCAGGACGCCCGACCGGCCTCCAACGTTGCACACCGGTAGTTTAAAGGGATGCTGAACCGAAATCTGGATTCCACAAAGCACTGCGGCAAAAGCGTGCCGCGGGATGCTACCCTACCGAAAAAAAAGGGTATTTAATTTAACACGGTAACATTCAAACTGGATTATCGAGGCGGGAATCTTACCGTAGAATATGCATACCGTGACCAAACCGTATAGCCAGTGCATACCGTAATCTGAACTGGATCACTGCATACCGTAAAATGAACCGTGTCCAAACCGTCTGGCCGGTGCATACCGTAACCTGGACTCGATTACTAGTGTACACTGTAAAATGAACCGTGTCCAAACCGTTCGGCTGGTGCGAACCATAATCTGAACAGGATTACTGAATACTGTACAATGAACCGTGTTGCCCTACTGAAAAACTCATATAGTTTTCATACAAGTTGACTCGTTTGAGTCATATAATGTCATGGACATACGGGGTTCATATGCAAACAGGTCGTGCTAAATGTGAACGGGTCGCAAACAGGAGCACCCGACCTGATTCGGGTCGACCTGTTATGTGGATCCACTCATTTTGCAGGTCAGCCTGTACAATTCCTGTTCGGAAAAAGGTGAGCTAGCAACCCCCGGTCTGCCCTTCGTATTCCGAGGCTCTCCGCTGAAATGAACTCCCGACACCCTTCATGAAAAGATCATGCAAAAGGAAGTAACAAACTGACTCGAAAGCAGGTACAGTTGACGAAACAGAGAGAGAGATTTTGGGGGGGGTTTATGGCGCAATAGCTACGAGGCCATCTGCGGCAAACTAATTGAAGACATCATTGTACTATAAAACGGGTTTTACAAACAGATAACCAAGAAGCTAGAATCGGTGTAAAAGGACAACACTACCAAGAAACTCTATTACTCGTTCAAAAGAGACCAGAGGATTCTCTCCCAGAAGGAGAGCAGGATGAAATGGGATATGATACTCAAAAAATTCAGGGAAATGAATGCGGCGCTTGGGCTCAAGGCCGGGACACAACCACAAGATATGCAAAACAGTGAGCCTATCACCACACTGATCGCAGACTGGAGGATCTCCTCCCGAAAGCAGATAGCTATGGGTTATAAAAGAGTGTCCGATTCTCAGACGGCACAACAGCGTTTCATGAAGTCGGCTCTTGCATGAAGAGCTTTCCCAAACTCCCAAAGCAGGTTTGGTAACATGGAGTTTGTTATCGCACTCCATGTCCCATTCTAATTGCCAAGAATGAAGAATCGAGGACTTCACCAAGGGCTTAATATCTTGATAGGGTAAACAAGACAGCGATTGTGGAAGGTTAACGGCAGACCCTGCAAGCTTGTCGGCTTCTTCATTGCCTTGTATGCCAATGTGACTGGGCACCCAACAAAACTTTATGCTTGTACCTCCATGCAAAGCAGAGTTAAGTTTATATCGAATTTGTTGAACAAGCATATTTTTAGTATCTTTAAGAGAGCAAACTGCAAGAATCACACTTTGAGAGTCAACAAACAGGACCGCCCTCGGTATTTTCCTATTGATAATGCATTCGATCGCCATTGATACCGCATAGAGCTCCGCAGTAAAAATGCTGGCGACACAATCGAGTCGTTGAACCTTGAAGAAGCGTTCAGAATACACAGCGCAACCGACAAAAGAAGAGGCCTTGGCGCCATCTGTATAAACATGAAGATAATTATCATACTTAGTTTGCAGTTCACCAAACTCTTGCTTAATTACAGCATGGGAAATGCCGTGCTTGTTGAACTTCGCAAGAGACCAGTCGGATTCAACTCGCTGTGCTTCCCAAGGTGGAATACCGTTGACTTTCCTAACGAGGCCGACCTGGTCCAGAGGAAGGTGCAGAGAAGTGCGAAGATGTTCAATACGGAAGCTTAACGGTGTCACAATGCTTGGTTTATTTTCAAAAAGGCGAAAGAACCTTGACCTTGTAAGTGAAGAGTATGTCGGATGCTGGGGGTCGGCCAGAATCTTGTAAGCATATGTTAGACTAAGATATGTACGTCGTTTGTTCAGGGACAGCTCATTGGATTCTGCATACAAACTGAGGACGGGCGACGTCCGGAAGGCTCCTGTTGCCAGTCGCAAGCCGAGATGGTGAACTGGGTCCAACATTTTAAGGGCAGAGGGCCGAGCCGAACCATACACTACTGCACCGTAATCAAGACGGGATCGTACAAGGGCATTGTATAATTGAAGGATACACTTTCTATCAGACCCCCAAGACTTGTGAGATAAAACTTTCAAAAGGTTTATGGACTGAAGGCATTTTTGCTTCAGAGCTTTAAGGTGGGAAATAAAGTTAAGCTTTTTATCAAATATTACACCAAGAAATCGGTGCTCCTTTCTAACAGGGATAGGGGTTCCATTTAATTCCAGGAATGGATCCAAAGACAACCCGCGGCGCAAAGAAAAAGGCACACAGACCGTTTTTGAAGCAGAGAACCTGAACCCATTTTCGTCGGCCCACTTTGACAGTTTGTTTATGGCTAACTGCAACTGACGCTCACAACTGGAAAGGTTACAAGAGGATGATGATATCTGTATATCATCAGCATAAAGAGAATATGTAATTGAAGGTGGCAGCAGTCGTGTGAGTGAATTCATGGCTAGCAAAAATAAAGTCACACTTAAAACACCCCCTTGAGGGACTCCGTTTTCTTGGACAAAGGAATCAGAGAGGACTGAACCAAGGCGAACTTGAAAAGTCCTGTCCGTCAGATATTCCCTGATGCATCGGAGCATACGGCCACGGATATTACAAGCATACAGGTTCCGGAGAATCCCATACCTCCACGCTGTGTCATATGCCCTTTCCAAGTCGAAAAAAACTGCAACACAGTGCTGCCTGTTTACAAATGCTTCGCGGATCACAGTTTCCAGGCGAACTAAGTGGTCAAGGGTAGATCGACCTTGGCGGAACCCACACTGATTATTATCAAAGACCCTCTGGCTTTCTAACATATATACCAGTCGCCTGTTTATAAGCCTTTCAAACGTTTTCCCGAGGCAGCTCGTCAGTGCAATTGGGCGATAACTTGATGGCTGTGAGGGGTCTTTATTAGGTTTTAAAAGGGGGATGATATGTGCATGTTTCCAAGCCTGAGGGAAACATGCTTTTTCCCACAAAAGATTGAAAAAGAGGAGAAGGTTTTCAAGGGATTCCGAAGAAAGGTGGCGAAGCATTTCATAGTGAATTCTATCGGGCCCAGGGGCAGAGAGCTTAGTTACGTTAAGGGCCATCTCAAGCTCGCATCGCGTAAAAGGTTGGTTATAGGGTGCTGAATTTCCTCCCGACATGACGAGCTTTTGTCGCTCCGCACAAGCTTTCAACTGTACAAAGTTAGCACGGTAGTTGGCCGAACTAGATGAATTATAAAAGTGTTCCCCAAGTATATTACCAATGTCTTTTAGTGATGAAGAAGGAGCGTTAAACGTTGGAATAGCAAAGCACCTATAATCTCCGTTTACTTTCCGATATCTGTCCCAGGCCTCTTTGGCCGGGACAAAGCTGGTTAAAGAAGAAAGATATTTCATCCACGACTTCCGCTTCGCCTGCTTCCTAGTCCAACGAGCCTTTGCTTTTCGTCGCTTGAACTCAACAAGGTTGCTTGAAGTGGGGTATCTGCGAAATCTGCCCCACGCCCTATTTTGATCCGCCCGGGTTGTGGCACATTCCTTATTCCACCAAGGTTTACATTTTTTGGGTATATTACCAGATGTTTGTGGAATGGACTGCTGAGCAGCCTTTAGTATCTGCTCAGTAACATAAAGTGTAGCATTCTCAGGGGACATAGAAGAAAGAAGCGAAGGATCTAAAGTGGTGTGAAGATTAAAAAGCGCCCAGTCTGCCTTGTCTAACTTCCACTTAGGGACCCGCTTTAAGAGATTAGGCAATGGAACGGTACTCTCTAAAACAACTGGGTAATGATCACTTCCAAAAGGGTTGTGAAGAACCTTCCAGGAAAAGCAAGGAAGTAATGAAGGTGAAGCAATAGAGAGATCAATGGATGTGAATGAGTTGTGTGCCGCACTAAAAAAAGTTGGGTCTTTCCCGTTAAGAAGGCACAGCCCAGAAGACAATAAAAGACGTTCAATCACACCACCACGGGAGTCTTGACGAGTACTACCCCACATAGGATGATGAGCGTTAAAATCACCTAAAATTAAAAAAGGATGAGGAAGCTGTCCTACAAGTCCCTGCAGCTCTTGAAGATTCAAAGGAACATTTGGTGGCAAGTATAAAGAGACAACTGTTACAAGGCGGTCCACAAGGAGACGCACTGCAACAGCTTCCAGTGGCGTGCAGAGGGGGACTTGAGAGCAAGCGACTCCACTCTGCACAACCACTGCGACACCACCAGAAGGGGTGGAAGAGGGGCGATCTTTTCTAAAAACCTGATGATGTCTTAAAATGTTAAAAGAGTTAGAATGAAGATGGGTTTCTTGCAAGGCAAGAGCGATGGGCCGAAGCTGATCCATGAAATAATTGACATCATCAATATTTCTTAAAATACCGCGACAGTTCCATTGCATAAAATGTAACTTGGTCATCTATTAGAAAGTGTGTAAATATGTAAATATATAATGAGTGAAACATAGTAAAGTAAATAAAACCATGGAGAGCCAACGGAAATTAAGAAGATATGGCCACAATACGGCTACTGACGGGGTCATCATTTGGGCGGTACTACTGGCTGTTTCTTTTTGGATTTCCGGGAGGGCGTCTCCCATTCCATGCCATCCTGGTCAGACCCAGGAGTGGACAGAGTGTCAACATCTGTTGGCATCTCCCCCTCCTGAGAAATGTCCATTGGAGTCGATGCGGAGCTTGTCCGGCCTGGCCCACGAGGGGGCAAGCCCCGGCCACGGCCGGCTGGAGGAGTGGTGGACGAACTGGGAAAGGGGTCACCCGAGTTCGTCTTGTCCCCTCCTTTCACCGGAGCTGCATGGGCTCCATGCTGCTCCTTTGGTAGGGGGGTCTTCTCCAGCGAGCAAGAGCGAGAAACTCGCTCCTTCTCCCTAGGAGGGGACCTAGGAGAGGGGGAAGGCGCGGCTGCTGCCGGCCTGTCCTTGGATGGCGGAGCAGCACGCGTGCTACCACCAGAAACTGGGGGAAGCTGCTGCTGCCCCTGTTGGGGAGCTGGGACCCTGAAGTCGGCCGCCAAGATCTCGGGAGAGACCTGGGTGGCCCTTGACTCCGAGCGTGGTGCAGGGCCCCTGCGCACCACGTCGGCAAAACTCCCCTTTGACACGAAGGAGAATCGTTTTTTGGCTTCCGAATATGAAATGTTCTCCTTTACTTTGATGGTAAGGGTGTCTTTTTCTTGTTTCCACGAGGGACAGGTACGATAATAAGCGGGGTGTGGTCCACCGCAATTAACACAGTGGGCCACAGCCTCCTCACAAATGTCAGAAACATGGCCCTGACTGCCACACCTTGCACACGTCTCCTTCCCTCGGCAGCTGCGTGCTCCGTGACCAAAACGTTGGCAACGGAAGCACCGCTGGGGGTTGGGGACGTAAGGGCGAATGCGACAGTTCAGGTATCCTGCCTTGACGGTCTCTGGGAGTGCGTGTTTTTCAAAGGTGAGAATAACATGTTTAGAAGGAATTTCTTCACCATTTTTTCGAAACATGATGCGTTTAACAGCGACAACGCCGGAACTTTTGAGTCCCTCGAGGAGTTCTTCTTCACTGGTGTCCAAAAAGTCGTCCTCAGAGAGGACTCCACGAATGGTGTTAAGTGTGCGATGAGGACTCACCGACACCTTTACATCAACAATGGTGGTCAGATTGAGGAGTGCTTCGCTTTGTTTTTTTGTGTTTACCTCCACAAGGAGGTCTCCAGAGTACAATTTTTTTGCCTTGTAGGAAAACCCTACAAGGTGCTCTAGAACTTTGGCTACAATGAAAGGCGACATCTTCGCAACTGGCTTCTGTTCATCAAGAGAGTGAACAACAAAAAACTTTGTGAAGGATTCTATCTCGGGATCTTTGTCAATGGTTTTGTGTTCAAGGCAGCGCCTTTTAAGGGCGTGCCCTGAACGGGGTTTAGAGGAGTGGGGCGCCATAGGAGGGCAAAGAGTGTTCAGAATCCGCGGTGCACCGCCCACCACCGAGCCCAACAAGGGGTTAGGTAACGCACCATAACAAGAAGGGCTTGGCTGGAGACGTTACGCTAACAGTGCTGCCGGGAAACTATACCCAAGTGTGGGTCAAGACAGAGGTCTATTGCCACCCAAGGTTAGCCCTTGCCGCCAAAGAGGGGTGAAAAAGGAGTAAGAGAAATGAGAGAGAAGAAAAGGAAACAGGAAAGGTAAAGGTGAAAGATTGGAGGGGATAGTAGAAGAAAAGGCGACTAGACTGAATCATCCTGGCCGGGCCTTACCAGGACTCCCGTCTACGAGAAGCGGGGGCCGAAGTGGTGTATTGCCTCACCCGGGGGGCCCCGAAGGGTCCAAACCTACCCCGGGATCGGCTCAACCACCAGGATGCCCTTTTCCCCGGACACGGGAAAGCCACGCACAGCCAGACGTGGGCGGGCGAACCCGCATGGCTCGGGGTCCGTGGAGACGCCACTCTCCAAACACCTGCTTTCACAGGTGCCCCCTGCGGGCGACGAAACAGATATATTACACGCATGACAAAGCAATTAACCCAGCACCGTCATGACATCAACAGGAGAACTGAGTTAGCCCCCAAAGGTAGCTTAAAACTGAAGCTTCCTGTTGATATTTTGAAGTTGCTCCGCAATATACTTGTTCATGAGACCGCTCCGTTTCCTAGGCGACATATCCAAGGGCACTTGCCCGATGTACATGTCGAAGTCATCTGAAAATGAAAAGAACGTGGAAATTATCCATATGCACCGCTGTAAAGTCAAACCTATTTATATCGAACTCGCAAAAAACCGTCTATCAGTTCGATATAGGTGGTAATTTTATATAAAAGCTTTAATGAATTGACATCAAACAAGCACGCCAAATTTAGAAAAGTTGTTTACTCTTGAAGTAGCGTCTGTACGTCATGAGGGACGCTCTACGCGGCTATTCAGTGGCCGCTTCTTCGTTTTTCAAGGTCTCACCGGCTCACCCTCTCCCCGCTTTCTACGCCAAAGATAATTTATTTTTTCTTCTGCGCAGTTTACGCAGTTGCCGAAAAGAGAAAAAAAAAAAGCAAGCTTTCTCTGCAAGCTGGCTTTCCCCCATCGTGCTGTCGATTAAAGGGAAAGCCAGCTTGCAGAGCAAAACGGCGCTCTTGGCAGTTTGATCTATTGGGAGATGCTGCCATTTTCGTATAATGTAACCAACATTTTCGCTATGCGTTTTTATTGCAGCCTCTAGTCTGTTAACAAATAGTTCGATACAAGGTATAGTTTGAATTAATCGGGTTTCACTGTAGCCCTATATAGAAAAAACACATCGCAATTACATGTTAATTTGTTGCAATAGCGTACTTATTAAGGTGCAACTGAGAACACTTAGCAAGGATCCTATTGATATATCTACCCAAAATAAGTCAGCCAAAATATTTGCCACCTTAAATCTGACCACCCTCTAAATGTCAACTCTGTCTCAAAATCGGCACAGCTAGCCTGCTCTGGGCTACACTATATTCATCCTAAACTGACAGTGCCTTTCGGCGAAACAATCAAAGGCCTGTCTCTGATTGCTTGACTTCACTTTCTGCATGTGAGTCTGCAGGGGGTATGGGGGTTGATCATGTGGTTTAAAGTTGACAGTTGACTGGACCAACGAGCACACAGCTTCTACGGCCCAGTCAGCGTAGGGGTGAATGGATGAATGGCGACTTGCGAAATCAACGGCACCTCGCGACTGGGACACAAAACTGTCAGGGTGGGTTCATTTGACATTTTACATGAGCTAAGCAAATATTCACAGCACCTAGTGGTTTAAACGGAAAGCCGTGAAAGTAGATTCGAAAACGCCTCACGGAAATCGCAAATAACTCTGGCCCACCTCCACCTCCAGAGGTGATCAATCCCAACATTTCAAGAACATTAGTCTTCACTGAATATAATAAATCAGGCCATGTAAGTTTAGGCATACGCCTATAAATGCTTAAATTCGTTGCTTCAATGTTTCCTTACCTTATTTGAATTTCCTTTTGCAATCACCGTTTAACCTGCATCATGAAAATGCATGTAAATTTGGCACTTTTGCTTCCTTTCTCAGGATTCCCCCAGCTGTTTTTCGTACCTTATTGTTTACCTAAAGACACTGAAAATTTGATTGTTGTTATGCACACAAAAGTAGCAGCGGATATAAATGATGATCGCCTCTGCTGCTTGCTTTATTAGATCTTTCTAAAATTAACAAAAGGGCTTCTTGACACCCTTCGGAAGAGACGGCAAAACAGAATCTGTCATGACATCTGTAAAGTTTAAACATGACCGGAGGAAACTGGAGAACACTGCCGCATGATTGAAGCATTGCTCACAGAAATACGGGAAAGAATTGTTTTATGCAGCCTGTCTGTCACCGTACTTGGGAGCTGAGCTAGCCGTGACTTAAGCATTAAAAAAGCGAGAAATAAGTCAAATTGTCGACAACGACAAGTTTTTTTACGCTTCTGCAATGAGGGACACAGAACAATGAAGATTTAAACCTTAAAATAAGTCGAAGCCCATTTGCGCTTGGGCTAACATGTCGAGGAAGCCTCAAAAGCAGTTTGGTGCAGGCGAGGGGTTGCAGTCTGAAGACGTGTTCCGAACCAGTGAAAATGTTCTTTTTTGCAAAGCACAAAACATTGGTTTAACATGCTTCTTTAAGAACTACTTCTTCTTGACATCATGCACAACCGCGGCCGCCAAGAGCTGAAACGGCACGTGTGCCGCTTGGCGCTATCAGCACCGCCTGGGACATTGCTTCGTAAACAGTGGCACTCACGCAGAGACAAACCGCCTCCTGCGCTCGTGCTACAGTACACTTCCGGCTGTCTGGTAGTGAGACGGCGGGCAACAAGGTCACACTTGTCATGCGCCCTAATAATGAATCGAAATCTGCGTGTGAGCCACTTATCGCAAACTGATTGTTGCACAAATCGACGCTCTTTACAAAAGTACTGCAGAGCCCGTTTCGAATAAATTTTGCAAACGGTCTCATGCATACCTCTTGCCATTCAAGAGAACCAAGGATCGCGCTGTAAACATAGGGCTACTTCTTTGCCTCATTCCCCACACCTGCCTGTTGTCATATGGGATGAGCACTATACCGGCAGGCCATCCATCACTGCTGTGTGATGCCTGTTAAAGCATTTCCCAGCTAAATTTCTCATTCACAATGCAGCGGCAGAAATGCCGGTTCTGAGGGCGTGTTGGTGAACGCTCCAGAAAGGCTTAATCATGCAGTTGTTTGCGGACGAAAGTTAGATTCACCTAAATAAAAAGCAAGCTGGCAAATAACAATTTCATTTGTCCTTTCACTGGCAAAGAAAGAGAGGCAAATTATCTAAAAATGTGACTTTCACAAGTGTCTATGGACATTCGGTGCATGGTGCACTTATCGTAACGGGGATTGGAACGGCGTAACGAGCACAGGAGTAAATGTGTCTCAGCCCCAGCGTGCACGAGTGTTTGCCAAGTGATACGACAAGCAGCACTAATAGGCCCAAGCACAAGGTGTCATGGCGTTTCGGTTCATATTCGCCGTAATAGTATCTGATATTCCTCTGCAACCACAGCCTATTTGGCTCAGTGGAAAAAACTGATAATTGCAGCTGTATACAAATCTACGTCTGTGACGATAGCCAAAGCGATCTTCAGTAAACAGAGGTAAAAAAGACTAATTAAATTTCTGCATGTTGACAACAAGCATGACAAAGTTGGAAACAATTGAAAATTATTTAACTGAGTTAATAAAGACTGTTGCGTATGGGCAAACAGCACTTTACCCTTTAATAATTAGAGTGATTCCTTGTAGGTGTTAAGTATTGTAACACTCTGTGCAGACGTCCGTGATTGAGACATTCTTCCGTCAGGCTTGTCATTATTACAATAAATGGTGCCTTTCTTCATATGGACGCAACGTTTTTGCATATATTTCATTTTTTATTTTCTGAATAAAGAAACCGAGCTCTCAAAGTGGGCAACATGAACTCATAATGATGGCTGCAAATAAATGGCAGAGTTTGGCATGTTGGGAGCAAAAAAAAAAAAAAAACAACTTACTGCCCATGGCTGCCAGCTTGTCAGGAGTCAGTACCCTCTTCGGCTAGGTAGTTTGAAAGATGGCAGGAGGCTTTGGCAATCCGTTTGTCATCGGGCACAGCAGTCTTCCTCTTCTTCACGTAGTGAGATGAGCCAGCCGCAAAAATAGAAGAGACAATCATCAAACACAGAAATTCTAAATCCTTTTCGAATTATATTTTTAAGAAGACAGTCTCAAAAGGGCTGAACGTTTTGTTTTTTCAGTGAATAAAATAGGGGGAACAAAAAAATAATATGTAAAGATAGCAGGGTATTCATGAAGGCTTGCCAAAATTGAAGATAGTTTTGTTATTAGCCTAGTGATTATTTTTTGGACACAGAATTGCAGATTCTGAGCGACATGAAAAAACTGCACTTTTTTTACCAGTTGCAGTCAGCCAAAATATCAAATGCATTATGGGCAGGCCTTCATTTTCGGAAAAGCCCAGATATTGTCACGAATGACAAATGATAAGGCGGTAAATAACTGGGGAACTAAACGTTTAATGGGGCGAACGTGTGACCAAAACAAAATAGAGTGTTTCAGGATTAAAAGCGCTAAAAAAGCGATGACAAGTAAAAGAAGACACACACACAGTAGAGCGCACTTGCTACTGAGGTTTAATTAAACTTCAGTTGCAAGTGTGCTCTACTGTGCGTGTGTCTTCTTTTACTAGTCCTCGTTTTTTAGCGCTTTTAATCCTGAAATCTACCACCAACTAGCCCAAGTGAATACCCTTTTAAAATAGAAGGTTAGCGTCGTAGGCGGCGATGTCAGCAAAACAACAGGATCGAATGCTGGGGCAAGACTAACTCAGGCTCGACATGCTGAGCCCCTTATGTAGACAGACCTGTGGGCTTCTGAAACAATCGGCGTAGAAAGCGTGGCGCGTACGACTTTTTACCTCGAGTAAGCAACAGGATTCTCGAATTTATCAGAATGCGACATTACAGAAACAAACAAATAGGCGTATCCGTGGCCAGGCATCGAACCTCGGTTTTTTGCGTGGGAAGCAAGCACGGTAACCGTTAGGACACAGGAGGGCTGCCAACTAGGCATTCTGCATGCGTGGCAATATTTTACAATTTTCGAACCCCGAATTGGTTTTATAAAACTAAGGTAAATCCCAATTTTCTTTTGAAAGCCCACCTACCTGAGTGGTGAAAACCAGTTCAAGGTATGAAAGTTATGAGACATTCCAGATCCATTTAAAAAATTCCTCCAAGGTCACTCCCCCCTCAAAAAAAAAAAGAACAAGGAATCTAATTATGGTCGTATTGAACAATATTTAAGAATCTGCTATTTTTTGCGCTTCCCGCCTTCTTAGTGGTTCAGGAGACTTAAGAAACAGACTACCGTAAAATTCCGAGCAAGCACCCCCCCCGCACGCAAGTCAAAATTACCTGCAAAGTAGGGGGGGCGGTATCCCGGAACGGCACCAAAATTCAAGATGGCGACGACAAAAGTTTTCCGCCAGAAAAAAAAAAAAAAAGAGAAGTGCAAATTTAATATTTTATTTATCTCTGAGAACATAGACTTTATTAGGCCAAAGATTTGTCACTGCTATGTTAATCACTTTCAAAACCACGCCAGAGTCGGCCGCAAAAAAAAGTTTGCAGCATTCCGAGATGT
The DNA here is from genome assembly GCA_013358835.2 of Ixodes persulcatus. Lineage (NCBI taxonomy): Eukaryota > Metazoa > Arthropoda > Arachnida > Ixodida > Ixodidae > Ixodes > Ixodes persulcatus. Next base: position 18,500 of record JABSTQ010005035.1, read on the forward strand.
TTCCGGAGTGCATGCCGTTGGCTATTTTGACAGCCTCTTCAGAAAGAAGCCGGTTGCTAATGGCTCATTCTGCACTTCCTTCGCGCTCCAGGTATTAAAAGAGCGCGTTGTCCACGTATTCACTGAACACCGGCGCGCCGTTACTTAGCTTTCGTCGAACTTCAGCTTTCCCATAGTTTGACTGTAGCAAATTGTCAAAATTCTTGTCCCAATTCCGTATCCGGTCGAGACGTACGTCTGTTGTGCGTCTTTCTCGTTTTCACAATCCCATTGGACGACCTCGATTTTCTTTGCCACTGTGTAAGAACGCATAGAAGACCTCACATCCCCAAAACAAAGCGACAGTAGCGCGTAGTGACCAGGCTGATCGGGCTGCAAAGTAGGATTGGATTGGATTGGATTCTTGGACTGAACTTCGCAGGCCAGTGTTGCCTGGGCGCGGTCAGCGCGGTGCGTGATACGGGTGCGGAGCGGGGAGGGGGGGCGCTTTCCCGGAACGGCGCGGAAATGTGAAATTAGAGGTGAAGTTGGGGGGGGCTCTTGCTCGGGTGGGGGCGCTTGCTCGGAATTTTACGGTATATTTTAATTCGACAAGGCGAAGAACACTTGGATATGTACGATGGCGCTGCGTGATAGTAAATGCGTGTTGTTGATGACATTAACTTACCTGGCTTCCCAATCGGCCACAGCCAATAAACATTTCCCTCTGAGCGCAAAATAATAAGTATGATAATGAATTAGCAATCCTAATTCTTTAAAAAAGTTGTTTTTATCGAGGTTTGAGAGCGATAAAGTAAACAAATAGAGTTTGAAATCTGTGGAAAACACGAGAGCAGCACCTAGTTGACATCCCCTCTGAGGAGTGGCGTAACCGTCCCACCATTGGAGGGGCCATATTATGTAAGGAAAAATCCTTTTCTTTCCTTGAATTTGTTATTTTATTTCGCTCACAACTTCCAAAACAATGTAAATTTTGCGAGAAAAAAGTTTCACTGTGTTACTATGCTGTCAGAGGTAAACCTCGCCGCAAGTTTCAGACCAGTCAAAAAATTGTCCTAGAGGCCCTGTAAAGGGATACTGAATTGAAATGTTTATTTCACCAAAAAGCCGTAGGACCGTTCATTGGGAAGCTACAAACCCCAAGACATCACTTTTAAAACGATATCCTTAACGGATGGCTGTATCTTTTGGAAAAGAAAGATGCGACTAAGCGAAGCTGGCAGGCCGTCTGACGTCATCATGTCAGAAAGCTCCTCTGAAGCTTGCCTGGGGAAAGAGGGGAAGGCCAGAAGCCTAGTAACGTGACGTCAGCTTCGCTTAATTGCGTTTCTTTTTTGTCAAGAAACATGGCCATTCATTCGACATAATATTATAAAAGTGATGTCTTGGAGTTTGTAGCTTCCAGTTGAACACTCCCGCTGCCTTGTTAGATGAAATACAAATTTCGGTTCAGCATCCCTATAAGCACACTACATAATGTGTTCTTTAATTACAGGGCACACAGTAAACATGTCACAGAAAGTAAACATGTCAGCCAATATACAGCGCCGAGAGAGTTCAAAATCAGCTGAGGTCGTCAGATTTTAAGAGTGTGATTTTTTTCGGCAGGGACTGCTGCGAAAACAGACGTATACACTCAAAGCTTATGTCTGAAAATAATGTTTAAATTTTTTAATATCATGTTTATCACTAAACCAAAGCTTCCTAGTTGAAGGAAATTGTGTATGGCAAGTGTTTCTTTTTTTGTTCTTCCCCGAATTAAAATAGGAGACAGCTACTTGCATGCCAACTACCCAAGCAGCACATTATGACCGGCTCAAGCTTGAGCCAGACTGGGCAGCCGGGGAAGTTTCACTGGGCCTAGATTGTTTTGCCCCATGGCGCTAGGCAGCCCCAGTCTGGCTAGCCGGCCCGGCAGTTCAGTGGGGGTTCCTTGTTTAGCCAAGCTTGGCTATGCGGTTTAAAACCGGCCTGGGCCAGGCTGGCAGTTCAGTGGTCAGCCAAGCTTGGCAAAACGGTCTAAATGCAGCTTGGGCCATGCTGGCAGTTCAGTGGTCAGTCAAGCTTGGCAAAACGGTGTAAGTGCAGTGTGGGCCAGGGTGGGAATTCTCTGGTCATTCAATCTTGGCTATACAGGGAATTTACAGACTACTCCCAAGGAAGCCTATGTTGTCATTCAAAGGATGTTTTTGTGGCATATAGCCCAGCAACATCTCCAATTTTCGGTGCTGTGTGCAGAAAAAACTGGTTGCTACTTTGTTCGGGATTTAGTGCCTCACGAATAAAAAATTTTGAGCGAGCTGTTGTATTTATTGTGGGCGGCATGCAAATGAAGCTGCTAAATTGAATCAAGTTCGATACAGTCATTTTTTATTTCATGTTCAGTACATGGTGCTGGCTTATGCCCGAGTCCCACAACGGCATAGAATAGAAACAAACGACAGCGACAAGCCTCAAACCTGAAGCGCCGTTCACACATATGCAACAAACTAAGACCGAGAGAGACCAGACCGGTTTTTAAGCCTCTTGCGACGTCCTAGTACCAGATGCGCTGCAGTGGAGCTGGTCCTAAGACGTCGCAAGAGGCTTAAAACCGGTCTGGTCTTTTCGGTCTTACTCGGTTGCATATGTGTGAACGGCGCTTTAGTCTTTCACGATTTGACAGGCTTTGTAGAATAAAAAAGGCTATGCCTTTTTTATTCTACGGTGGCGTAGTCAAACTGGCTGGTGAGATCGGTCTAGTGCAAACCGAAGCAGACAACGATGACAGCAACCGAAAAGACACGCGCACCGACGTTTCCGATATATGTTTCAGAACTTCAGGAACGCAGTCGCCAGTGAAAAAAAATTATGATGTCAAGGGACACCCGAGGATCACATGATTTTCTACAAGCTTGTGGAGAAGAAATGTATTGTTTCTGTCATAAGGGCTGTCCCATTCAAGAAGTATCTACCTATGGTTGTCAGTATATAGGGAAAGTTGGTGCTAAAAGCGAGCTATCCACGACTCAAACAAATGCTTTCAGGCCGTCACTGACGAGTTTCGTGTTTTCCTTACCACGCAACCAACAACCTCAATCTATAAGAATAAATTATCGCAAAATCCTGACTGCTTGGGTTTGAATATCGAAACGCTATGTGCCGTTTGTTTAGTTAGAGTCGCGAATATGAATGGAAGTAGGACGCAGCCATGGCTCTCGAAGAATTGAGTATTCTTGCGCTATGATGACTCCCTTAAAGTGTGTTCTCGTGCTCCTGAGAACTACTTACAACTACTGTAAAACAGTTTCTTTTCGCGGCCCCAATTTTTCGCGAAACTGTCACATAGGACATAATCGCGGCCATTAAATTTCGCGAATTCCAGACGCCTGCATTAAAACTCTTTAGGAGAGAAATTTTCATGGGCCCTTAAAGTTGGAGTTTTTTTATTCTCAAAATTCACGAAAATGAAGGGCTCGCGAACATTAAGGGTTTTACAGTATCACAATCCCAAACAGCTGTCTTGAATCAGCGATTTCTAATAATAGGAGGATTTACAGTTCGAGATCAGTTGATCATCCCGAAACCAATGCACGCTATCGGAGGATTCACAGCGGACGTCGCGGAGCTCGCAGTAAGCCATGCGCGTGATGCAAGTGCAGCGGACGACGCGGGAAGAACCGATCTCGCAGCGACGGCAGCGCCACTGTTTCGTCCTCTACCGCAGCTCCGCGCTCTTTCCAGTGAATGCCGCTCGTGTTCCCAAACTGATCCTCTCTACTAATGTTGCTAGCAACCAACATTACACTAGTTGTGTGCAGTGCAGGCGAAGGCAACGCCAGGCGAATAGAAAAAGGGCGAGCACTGGAAAGGCGGGACGGGAGAGGAGGTCAATGGAGGGCGAGGGGAGAAATGGAAGAGCGCTAGCAACGATGTAATGGGGAAGAGGGTTCTCTCGTCTTCCCCAGCCTTCCTAGTGCTTGCTCTTTCCATCGTCGCCTGGTGTTGTCTTCGCCTGTACTGCACGCAACAAGTGAAATGGAGTATAGAGGTGGTCCGTTTGGGAACTCCAGCATTTGGGAACCCGTTTGGGAACGTTTGGGAACCCGTTTGTCTGACGCACCTCCGACCTCCGACTTTTTCCCTAACACTAAAGTTGAACAAAAATTAACAATTTTATTTTACCTCCATAAGATTTAATATAATCTAAAGATAGTTGGCCTGAGGGGTTGCTGGTGTGGTTTTAGAGCGCAGCTCTAAGGCGCCCGTTTCCGGCTTGAGAGGGGTGTCGCCGCTGGTGTCACCGTCGGCGTTGGCGTAACCGCGCGGTGCATTATGGGAAACATCCCATAATCTAACGCGCGGGACTCGTGACGTCACACGAGACGTCACGAGGGTCGCGCGCGTTGCATTATGGGAAACGTCCCATGATGCAACGTGCGGGGAGGAGGAGGAGGGGAGAGAGGAGAGAATAGGAGGGAGGAGGAGAGGAGGAGGACAGGAGGAGGAAGGGAGATGCCAGCTACCCATTCTGCAGGCAAGTGATATCACAATTCATAAATCACAAGGAGGCACGTATGAAAACCTGGTGTACTCGTTATCCAAGTGGCCATCTACATGGGTACGGGTCTGTGCTGTACCCATCGGTCTCTCTGGCGCGTAAGACGAAGTTGGTAAACTGTGTGCCGCCAAGGTCTACAACGGCCTGCTCGTGGTAGCTCGGTATCTCTCGCCTACGGTACTCACCAAATATGTCCGTTTAAAACAAAGAACTTCTTACCAGTCGTGCAGGAAAACATCCCTACTGAAAAAAAAACATTTGAAATTCCAACGGGTGGGAAACTGGTCGACCCGTTTGAAGCAAATGGGTGGCAAACCTGTCGATCCGTTTGGATCAAACGTGATTATGGGATACGGGTACCCGTTTGAAACGGTATTCGTCTGATACGGGTACCCGTTTGATACGGGTGCCCGTTCGACCAGGCACGTGACCAAACATTTGAACGCGCCATTCGGATAGACAATTTATTCGCTAGCCCTAAATGGGTATCGTCTGGAAGGTTGGTTATCTTAAAATTATTTAAGAAGTCCCGAAACTCATAGAGCTATTTCTAACATGGAGGAAACACGTGGAAAAAATCGTGCTCGCACAGGTGCTTGCAAATGGGCAGGAAAACAGACACAAAAGATTGTTTTCAATTCGCCTAGAAGTTTATTACAACTTATTCCGTGGACAAGCACAAACGTGCAAGCGTTCTGTGAAATGTGAAGAGGTACTCTAAGCTTTCTCGTAAAAGCAAGGAAAATGCGTCTTACAAATACAACCTTAGGGCTTGGCTCGGAGGAACCCGTGTTCGTAAATGAGCATCTTTGCCGGGCCCTGAAGCGAACTCTTGGTAAGGCGATCGCAAAAAGCGCCAATGTAACTGGAAGTTTGTATGGGTGCGGAACGGCAAGATTTTTGCCCGTAAGAACGAAAGCGCTTCCGTAATCACAATTGATAATGAGCGAACTCTTGGTAAGGCGATCGCAAAAAGCGGCAATGTAACTGGAAGTTCGTACGGGTGCGGAACGGCAAGATTTTTGCCCGTAAGAACGAAAGCGCTTCCGTAATCACAATTGATAATGAAGCTGCAGTTGATAAGATTTGTTAGTCCAGCTTCGTGCTTATGTCATTCTTTTCATCTTTTGCATGTCGTCTCAAATGAAGTACTTTGAACTTGTCTTGCCTGAAGACCTTAGTCAGTGTCTGCTAGCTGGAAATTTCACCGGTATTCTTCACTTGAATGCGCGATCTCTAAAAAATAAACATGACGCTATAACATCTTTTTTGAACCGATGCCGAGTGCAATTTGAGATAATAATGTTCTCAGAAACCTGGTATCAGCAGGATGCTGACATGTTGGTTTTACCCGGTTACAAGCACTATTTCTTAAACCGTCAGGGTAAGAGAGGGGGAGGCGTGTCAATTTACGTAGACTTCCCTTAAATGCGAGCTGTTGAACACTTTTTCAGGACTAACAAGTGACTACGAGGTTTTAAGCCTAAAATTAGGAAACTACATCGTAACTGTTTTGTATCGCCCACCATCGGGAGACTTTGGAAAATTTATCGCTTTTCTCAATTACTTTTTTGAACATGTTTTGATTAACAAGTTTAGCGTAGTTATGGGAGGAGACTTCAACGTTAACGTTCTAGATGATTCTTTTCAAACTATTGAGCTCACCAATGTGCTCAGCTCAAGTGGGTTTGTTAATTTAATTACGTCAGCTACTAGGATCACCCACACCACATCTAATGCAATTGATCTTTTCATCACGAATTGCATTACAAAACCACACGCTTCTGGAACCATGTGTGCTGATATTAGCAATCATCTTCCGATTTTTTTGTCTCTGTTTAATCATGACCTGGAAAGAAAGGTTGCAAAGGCTATGGTCACCTTCAGGAACATGTCAGATAGTTGCCTGCTGGCATTCAGAAATGCAGTTTTGGACCATAATTGGAGCTCAGTTCATTCTAAGCTGGATGTGAATGATGCGTACATCGAGTTTTTAAATGGTTTTCAAAGATTTTACAATTTACATTTTCCATTTAAAACTATAACTGTGACCAATAAAATAAGAAAACCTTGGGTGACACCCATACACATCAAAATGATGCAAAAGAAAGCCCACCTATACAAATCGTTTCTCACATCGAGAGATAACAACAAGCTGTTAACTTTTAAAAAATTTCGGAACGTCCTAACGTCTGAACTCCGGAAAGCGAAGACGTTGTACTATAAGCGCATGTTCGAGGATGCTACTAAAAAACGCCCTGATATTGTATGGAAAATGATTAACGAAGTCCTGAATCGTAGTAAGATTCCTCCTCGCATAGGCGAATTAAAAATTGATGGCCAAGTTATGTCTAGTGTGCCTTTGGCGGAATACTTCAACACGGGTTTTCTAAATCTGCAGCCCAAACCTTATAATGACGATGCCCTTTTGAAGCTCACGCGTAGTAGCCATACCTTTTTTATAGCCCCAACTGACGACCAAGAGATATTTAACATTTTTCTAGGACTTAAGAACAGTAAAAGCACAGATGTTGATGAACTACAATTGAAACCTGTCAAATTCGTGATGGATATCATCGTACTCTGCCTAACACACATATATAACCTGTCCTTATCGTCAGGTAAATTTCCCACTAATATGAAATTGGCTAAAGTTTCAGTAATACATAAAGGTGGTGACTAAACGTTGTCACCAACTACAGGCCTATATCGGTGCTACCTGTGTTTTCTAAGGCACTTGAGAAAATTATCTTTATGCGCCTCAATGACTTTTTTTCTTAAACAGTCTGTATTAACAGAATTTCAATTTAGATTTAGGAAAGGTAAATCCACCGAGACAGCTTTACTGCTGCAAAAAGAACTTATATTACAAGGTATAGAAAAAAGGTTCCTTACATTAGGCATGTTCATCGACTTTTCTAAAGCTTTTGACGTTTAAATCATAAAACATTGCTGGCAAAATAGACTACTATGGTGTTCGTGGCGTACCCCATAAGCTAATTGAGTCATGCTTAAAAGATTGTAAACAGTCTGTTGTCATTAATAACAATGCTTCCTCTTTTCAAGACGTTCCTTGTGGGGTACCTCAAGGAAGTATACTTGGGCCCTTTCTGTTTAATGTTTACATCAACGACATTGTAAGCGTTGATAACCAAGCACAGTTCATCGTTTATGCCGATGACACAAGCCTTTTTTTTTCTGCCGATAGTGTCGACGAATTAATAAGTCGCGCAAATTCTGTTCTTCAGAACTTCTTTTTATGGTCGGAGGCTAACGCGCTCAGGGTTAATGCAAAGAAATGCAAAGCAATTATTTTTAGATCTGTAAATAAGCCTATCTTAACTCATAGCCCAATTCTACTTGGCAATTCGCAAATAGAAATCGTTAACCAGCACAAAATATTAGGTGTATACTTTTCGGAACATGTGACCTGGGACGCTCATGTAAACTTTTTGATTTCTAAACTGTCTCGTATTGTCAGTGTATTTGCTCGTTGTCGTGGTATTTTGCCACTTCATGTTAAGTTAAAAATATTTCACGCATTATTTCAGTCCCATTTGAATTACTGTCATCTCATCTGGGGTACTACAACTAAAACAATATATATAAATTATTTTTGCTCCAGAAAAAGGTCTTACGACACATTGCGGACGTACATTATTTTGATTACACTGAACCTCTTTTTACTAAGTATAATATCCTTCCTATTAAGCATTTGTATGAATACCATTCGTTTTGCACCGGCATCACTTATTGAATTCTTATATCGCATTTCGCAATTAACTGTAAACCTCAGCATTGTCAGCACACGTCGTACAGAGTTTTGGGCTATCCCTCGGTCACGTACAAACTATAATCTGCAATCCCTGCGCCATATCCTTCCATCTTTGTTAAATACGTATCTCACCAAGAACATAGATATATATTCGGCTAGCAAGAAAGACATCTTGTCGTATTTTATTTAGTTGGTTTTTGTTGTATTTTCAATTTTTTAAATGAATCGTAGTATTTATTTTCATGTATCTATATTCGGGTAGCAAGAAAGACATCTTGTCGTATTTTGTTTAGTTGGTTTTTGTTGTATTTTCAATTTTTAAATGAATTGTAGTATTTATTTATATGTATCTATATGTGTGCGTACTGTGTATTCATTTTTTTGTTTCTCTATTGAATGCTGCTGCCTGTAAACGGGGGAGCCTGAGCCCAGCCAAGCTGTTCTTGAACAGCTTTTTGCCTAGGCTCCCCTCCAGAATTTCTGGAGAATAAAAAGATTTGATTGATTGATTGATTGATACTGCCGAGGTAATTTCAGACTATATGGCAGACTTTCGGAGAAATTATTCTCCCGGCTGCCGGGACATTAGACGCTGTATAATTCTATAGATAATCTGGAAGAGTATGCGTAGAAGAACAGTCAATCGTTGCCAACAAATAGGTTGCAGTGAACTTACCATAATAATAGCTGACTTGAAAGATGTAATCCAAAATATATGTCGACACGGTCAAAGCAGGACAACCACACAAACACAAAAACGAGAAAGAAGGCTCCTTGAAGTTTCAACACGATGCGGCGCACAAGCTGTCATTTGCGGAACACAACCGAACCGCAAGAATTCCTGACTTCTTTGAAGAGTCGCTTGTTGCCGATATACGCATAGGACTTTTCGAACACTCATAGCTTTGGTGCACATCCAATACGTTGAAGCGAGACATCCTAATAAGGCCGCAGGTTTAGACGACAGATCGAAGCAGGTAGGACGAGCGAAGTTCAAACTGCAACTGAGAACAAGCAGACAAAGAAAAAAGCGGCTGCTGGGCGCGCCCTTCCGGATCTCGATGCTTATCAGCGTGTAGCTCGCGCGCTGCTGCGGGTCACGCGACAGAGCTGACCAGAGAGGAGGAAGGGGGCAAGGTCAAGGCGCAGGGTACCGGGACACACCCCACCCTTCTATAAAAAAAACAACAAAAAAAACTCGCGGTTAGTTTTTTTTTTTTTTTGCAGTTATTGCTAGGGGAGAGGGTGCACAAAACCGCTGTACCGCTGTACACGCACTTTCCTCCTCTCTTCGAATTGCAACAGAAAGTTGACTATGCCACGTTTGCAGCCTCGGAAAGCAGGCGAATTTTTTCAGCACGCTTGAAACCTGGAAATGGCGCGCGCCGGCCGGAAGCTCGGCTTGCGCTTGAGCGAAAAAAGCACCCAGCGCGACCTCGTAATTTGACTGCTGCAACAGCGGGCCTGCTCTCGCAATGCTCCATGTTCGTACAGCCACGTGTTTGCGCGTTACCTTCGCTGAGTCTTGAATTGAGGCGAAACGGAGTCAAGAAGTATATTCTTTCACGCGGTCGCGTCCTCTGCGAGAGAGATTCGAGCTGAATAAGTAAATTGAGGCAACAAAGAACGCCAAAGTTTTAAAATTCTGTCAAATATATTTGCTCGGCAAAGTCACATGTTTACGTAAAAAAATGTTTATTGTTGTTGCAGTATAAGCGAACATCAGCTCAATCAAAATATAAATATAATTACTTGCATTACGCGGACGATTGTAAATCGATGAACCGGCGCTCCCGGCTTTCCCGAAACAGGCTGCCACTGCTGAAACTGGCGTGCCCCCCGACCTGTACGTTCAGTACTAAACGGGCTCCAGAAAGCCGTTTGATTAAACCGGTACAGCTTGCCGGTCACCGCGGTCACCCGTCTGTGAACATGGTCACCGGTTTGAGCAAACGTGCAACGACTTTGCCCAAACGAGTGACCTATTTGCCCAGACAACTGACCCGTTTGCCAAAGAAGTGACCTGTTTGCCCAAATAGGTGACCGTTATGGCTCATACGGGGGACCCCTTTGAGCCATACGGGCGACTTCTTTGACAAACTGGTGGCCGGTATAGCTAAACTGTTAACGGTATGAACCCGTTTACTTTCATATAGGCACCAAATGCTTTTTTTCAGTAGCGATCCCATTGGCCCCGAGAACGTGCACTCACTGTTCTGCTGTGCCATCTCGGGAGAGCACGCTCAAGACTAATGCTGAGGAAATCAAAAATGTCGAGCAGTCTTCGACAGAACCGACAGCAAGTAGGATGACATCGAGAGTAGCACATGCTTCGTCAAAGTGTGAATTTTAATTCTGTCTCCTTCTCCCGCCTTGATCCTGCTGTCTTGTTTCCTTGGCACAGAGAAAACTTCGACAGAGTGGAGCTTTAAGATGTGAAAACTACCTTCTCTTTTTCCGGACAAGCGGTGAGCGAGAATACCTGAATATATATATATACAGGGTGTTTTTTTTTAAGCTTAACAGAATTTTTTTTTTAAAAACCATAAGAGCTAGAATAATGCGGTCTGCGCAGGTGAGTTATACGGCCAGGGGGACATATTATAGGAGGCTAATCGTAACGATCAGTCGGCTAATTATTTAAAAATCGTTAATGAACTTTTTAATTAATGTAAATAGACATATAGTTCCAATTAGAAACTTGCTCTGCGTCATCGAAAACCACTAAATCAGTAATTTTCAGAAAGAGTTTGAGCACGTGAGAAGCGTAGTAGTGCACTAAAGTTAGCACTCGTGGAGCACGTACAAAGCTAGTGGTTGCGATAAGGCGCCCGCGCAATTTTTCCGTCGCTTATCTAGCCCCAGCCTTGTACCTGCTCCACGAGCGGTAACTTTCGTGCACTACTACGCTTCTCAAACGTTCAAAGTCTTCCTGAAAATTACTGATTTAGTGGTTTTCGATGACGCTGAGCAAGTTTCTAATTGGAACTATATGTCTATTTTCAATAATTAAAAAGTTAATTAACAAATTTTAACTAATTAGTTGACTGATCGTTACGGTTAGTCCCCTATACTATGTCCCCCTGGCCTTATAACTCACCTGCGCAGACCGCATTAACCTAGCTTTTATGGTTTGTTTTTAAAAATTCTGTTAAGCTTAAAAAAAACACATATATATATATATATATATCTTTCTCAGGTTGTTTAGCGCGATATATCGCGAGATCGAAATAGGAGCAGAGGGCGAGAACAGGAGCATGGGAGGAGGAGAAGGTACGGATGAGGAGGGGGGCATACCCTCCCCTCAGTACCCTCCCATGCTCCTCCTCAAGAGCTGCGCTCTAATTCGGCATTACAGAAAGTTGTAAACGTCTTTCATTTTTTTTCAGCTGCTGAAATCTCTCTGGGGTGTGTAGGAAGGTCAACTCCAATGTTAAAGAAAAAACAGAGATGCACTTAGACCTGCCATGACAGATTCGAGCCTTGTTTACAGAGCATCCCTACTGAAAAAAATTATATGAATCTAAATCAGAACTGATATGAAACAAATCAGAACTGATATGACACATATCAGAACTGATATGACACATATCAGAACTGATATGACACATATCAGAACTGGTATGACACATATCAGAGCTGACATGCCGCATATCAGAACTGGTATGACACATATCAGAACTGATATGTAACAAATGAAAACTGATATGCAAAATGTAAGAACTGATATGCAACATACAAGTTCATATCATATCATATCAGATTCAAATGAGAACTGATATGACATCCCTGTTAATGCATATCAGCCAAGAAGACGACATATGTTGACTATATCAGAACTGATATGGAAATTATTGAATATTTATCGGTTTATAAAAACTCTCACATGGACCAAATGATAATTTTTATTGGCATTACATTCATCCATCACATTACACCGCTTCAATTTCAGCACGACTCACATGTGTGCAGCATTCACAATGCTTTTGTGACTGATTTGTCAAAAAATTAGTTTATGTGAAAAATATATGCACCATCAAATAAATGTCTTGAGTTCTAATTTCAAGTAACATATATGCAAAGAGAAAAGCGATTCAAAGGTAATTCTGAGTATAGCTGACACTTAAAAATAGATAAGCAATCAATGAAACAGAGACAGCATCACACACAAATGTAATTAACACAGCTGCCCTCTTGAGTGAGGAGACATTTCGCCTTCCATATTTTTTCATTTCACAATAAACTCACTCAGTCAAATGGAAAAACATAGCAAACAAAAAAAAAGCTTTCCAGCTTAACTTTGTGCTTATCCTGGACAGAAAAGAAACATTCCAGGCTATATTTCGATCCCAAGTAAATTCAGCATGTTTCCTTATTTTTCCAAGAATTTTAAATTATTTTGAAGTCAAATAAAATATTCAAGAAACCACAAAAACTGAAAATGTTGAAACCACATATCTTTCTCCTCAAAATGAAGTGACACTGTAAGTGAACCTTACGTGCCAAAACACTCTTTAGAATTTCAGGTTATGCAACCATCAAATTTTTAACAGAAATATAGTGCGAAACACATAGACAAGTACAGGACAACTGCTAATAGACACTGACACTGACAAAAGAGGAGAGTCATGAGGATTGTTGGCAAGATTAACAAAGCTTCACAAACATAAGAAATAAAAATAAGAATAAAAATGTGAATGTAAGAGAACCCCCTTATCTAATTGTAATCTCCTGTCTACCTTTGAATCACAATTTTATTCCTGACATTTATGATGTTTTAACCCCCTTATCTAATTGTAATCTCCTGTCTACCTTTGAATCACAATTTTATTCCCGACATTTATGATGTTTTCCTGTTCCTCCTTGCAACAATCATCACATATTTCTTCTCTACCTACCTTGTGAGCTAAAACATCAGTTCCTAGTTGCACTTCTCCTGTGCACTTTTTCCACTTTGTTTTTCACACTATGTTTGTGTTAATATATCCTTGTCAGCATTTAGTTCATTTTCAGTGGCGTCACTAGGGTCAGCGGCACCCGGGGCGGTGACCCACGGCACCTACCCCCCCCCCCCTCCGCTTGTTGCCCGTCGCGAAACCCTCCCCCCCACCCCCCCTTCTCCTGGCCCGCCGCGACACCCCCCCCCCCCCCCCCCCCCCGGAGCGCTGCACCCAGGGCGATCCGCACCCCCCTTGTGACGCTACTGTTCATTTTAGTACAACTTTGGAACACTACACGAAAATTGGTTCTAGTCCCGTTCCAGCGTGTTTGGGAGGTGACAGACATATCTCTTCTCTCTACCGAAGTCAATGTAGACACAAGCACTATGTATGTCTTCCGGCAAGACGGCAACTACAGACTGTCCTAAGCTGCCAGTTTCCACAATGTGAACAGGGAAAATGGAGTTGTGCACCACCCGCTGCTGAAGTGGTGTGCACAGGAGAACACAGCACTCCATATTCATATCTTCGACATGAAGCGCCTTGATAATAATGGCAACGATTCCATTATTGCAGCGAATAACTGAAGTGTTACTTTTCTTCGCTCTGCCATACTGCGTGCTGTGGTACAAGTGATGCTTTACAACAAATCGCTCATGTTCCGAGGCACCTGATGGGCAAAATCCCATCCTTGAATGCATGGCAGCAGTTTCCTCTACAGAAAAACTCTGCACAGGCGTGCCACTTCCCAGAAGGCATGCTTCCTGAACATAAGTGGCACTTCTCAGGTGGTCATAATCCTAACACACGCTGGCACTTTCGCTTTACCGCTGCCGGGAGAAAGTCTGCGGCCAGCAAGGTCTCCAGTTCCTGCCTCATGATGACCCGCTCTACAATCTGCTGTGGCACGCCTTTTGCAGCAGTGACATGATTCAGCAGACGACCATTTCCGTCTTCGAACCGAAAAGCTGAGTTGGCCTACAAGGGCCATAGGCGCCGGACAGTAGAGCACAGGTGCACCAACTGGTGTATGTTGAAAGTCATGGCCGTTTCACCATACAATCCAGGCATCTGGCCAACGAACTGGGTCAGCAAGGTCTCTGAAATCATAAAGTATGAAAACACTGTGAGAAAACAAGTCACTGAACGCTAAAGTGGCATATCATCCTCCTGATCCTCTAACATGAATCATTTTAATGTAAAAAATGTGCTTTAATGAAACTCTAATAGCTGATTTTGTGCATGTGTCCATGAATTTGGTTTATAATTTCTGGAATCCCCAATGGCACCACTTGCCAGCACCACTATATGGTCGCTTGTTTATAAACAAGGAGAGGGCAAAGGCACTTGTTGATAAACAAAACGTTGGTTTATAGGGGTCGTTCCAATTAACTTGCGCCAAGTCTTAAAAAGACACCGATCACTCTATGCAAATGAAGCCCACCGTAGGTTGTTAGCACACAGCTTGCAAAACTGCAAGTAAATTTTTCAGTGAGACTAATTAAGTAATTAATTTATATTACTTGGATAATCTTTTTGTATTTATATAAAAGCTGAGGTGTTCATTGGAAAGTTGTAGAGCACCATGACGAAACACCCGATTTAGGTGTTCACAACATAAAAGGCTTTACATACTTCGTTTTGCCCAATGAGGTTGAAGGGGAACTGTTGTTTTTTGTGCTACAAAAACAAACTGCGTTCCTCTAAATGCCCGAGCTTTACTCTACCCGACCTGCTATTTGGTATCTTAAAATTCGGGATAGCCTTTGATAAATTGGCAAATAAAGATGATGCCAAAACCAACATTAAACTTTTCCCGCTCATTTCAGTGGCGTGACGTCACTGGATGAAAGACGGGCAAGTCACTCATGCAGTTGTAAAAACAGAGTATGTTGTGAATTTTATTTATGCCTGTAAGCAAGTACTGGAGCGAGCTTCCACGGCATTCATTTCCCACCATCAAACTTCTTGTAATCAGCTGGGACAAGTGTGAATGCCCAAACAGTGCAGCTGTTCCCACCAGTCACATCACGTTTTCAATGTTGCCAGTAGAAACTTTCAGTTTGAGAAGACGAGGAGAACCAAATTTGAAAATTTAATAACCACAAAAGAATTCTACTTTGATCTAACATTGTAGGTAACTAGTACAGCCATGTCTACATGTCAAATTTCGAGGCAAAGCGGCGACCACAAAGATATTGGCGGAGTTCCCGGTACAGACATTTGCGTCTGACTGCGTTACAGTGTGGGGCACTTGTGGTCAGTGGCAGAAAGGGGTCACCTAGCAACCGGAAGACGCTTTGCCGTACAGAGTCGTCCGCAAGAGAGTTTAACAAACTCAACTTTGAGCGCAGAGAGCAATGTGGCAGACTAAAAAGAATTCAACGAAAAAAAGAAACGTCCTGTGCTTGCGCCATGCGCACTCCGAGCTACCTGAGCGGTAAGCGCGCGAAGTCAGCGAGCAAACATGGCCAGTTTCTATTAGCTGTTGATCGCGCCTCGATGCAAATGTGTGTACAAGCTTCCTTAAACCATGCTCGGCATTGTTCTGCTCCTGCGCTTCCGCAACGGAACACAGCGCAGTCAAATGCAAATGTTTGAACGAGCCTTTAGTATGATACACTGGTCGACAAAAGTCACCTCCCCTCGGCCGCCACCATTATGCACACTTTTTGACCATAGATCATGTGATCTTAGTTTTTCACATTTAATTGTGAACAAAGTATTGAACTCCAGTCAATTTTCGAATCTTTCCAATTACAACACCTCCAAAGTAAGCTTTCACCGTTTGTCTTTATGCAAAAAGTTTCTTCGGTGCCGCAAAAACGACCACAGATACGCAGTGCCTCTGCTAGATGCCGCCGAATGCGGCGCTGTTTGATCTGTTTCGCTATTTTTGGCCGAGCTGGCTACTGATCCGTGATGTTAGCAGTATTTAAAAATACTTTAGGGCAGTTATTACAGTCACCACAATAAAAGATAGGCTCGATTTTGCATACACGGATTTCGTGAAGTCATGAGATCAGTGGTCAAAAAGTCTACAAGATGCAGGCGGCCGAGGGAGGTCATTTCCAGCTTTGGAGGGGGATGCTAGTTTCTTAATCTAAGCTCCTCTATCTCGTTGGTGTAATGGTCTCTAAAGAAGTCATACGAAATATAAAAGACGCTTCATGATTGGGTGGGTACTTTGTCACAAGTTATTTTGTCCTATTTGAATGAAATTCTACAGCTTGAAAAAAGTATATGCCAAACGTTTCTCGTTATAAACACCACCTCATTCAAGTGTTTCTCAAGGCGCTCTACAACTTTTCAATTGACACCTCGACCCTAAAACTAGTAATAAAAATCTTTGCTAATTAATATCAATCAATTAGTAAATCAGGCTCTGAAAACTTTGTTTGCACTTTTACAAGACACATCCAATAGTTTACAGTTGGTCTTATTGGTGCATGGCGCTAGGTATTTTTTTAAATCTTGGTGCAAGTTAATTGTGACACCCTGTATGTATATTTTAGTGGTATTTATTGCAATATACTAGCCACAGCCTTTTTCAGACATTAAACAAAAGAGATACCAAATTCTCACAAGGCACCATTTGTTCACTTACACTCCTTTCAATAGGCAGATAAGAGTTTTTTTTTTGTTTTTTTTACCTGCCCGTCGTATCTGTGCTTCGTTTATCTCTGGCAGCAACAGCAGGTAGATGGCCTCAGCAAGCCGACAGAGGTGCCTCCAAAACCTTGGAGGCAGGATGTCCAATGTGCATGGCAGGCTGTAGAACAGGAGCCAGTGCCTCCACTCGCTTGCCTTCCAGAAGGCATGGTCGTGGAGGGACCTTGGCAGTCGCGTAAAACAGTGCGGAGGCCTGATGCTCAGCAGGCGTTCATTGATGGCCTTCAGCTGGTGAGGTCTGCCTGAAAAAAGAAATTATAGAGCATACATATTTTATATATAGAATCAGGAGAGCGTGTTGGTTGGTTAAACATCTTGTCTGTGTCCGACGTCAAATTTGAACCTCACTCGCTGATACCTGGCTGTGTCTGAAAAAGCCCTT
>JABSTQ010005036.1:0-30621 GCA_013358835.2 Ixodes persulcatus
TTGTCTGTGTGCAGTGCTCTGTGTGAGATCATAAACTAGTCCTTCATCCGTCTTCGCGCTGTTTTTACTTTCACAGTTGCAGAACCAGGTCGCCAAAGTTTCAACGATATATTACAAGTGCAATGGGCCTCGCAAGCAAACAGTCCAGATTCAGAAAAGCTTTTTCGTTTTTTTTTTTTGTAGATTCGAAAACTGTGTTGGATGGTTGTTCTGTTATCTCGTCCAGGATCAAAGTAGCCATTTTCCGATCTCCAATCACGCTCTATTTTTTTCTCGCCTTCGCCTTTTGGCAACGCTGTTTACAACATAGTAAAATGCAGTTAATAAATTGTTAGATATTTTTTTCCTTGTGTGTACCTCGTTCGCTCACTTCTTTTTTCTTTTGCTTTAAACTATTGTACTGGTCTCCGGTAAAAAAAAAAAAATCCTAAGGTCGCGAAGTGGATTCGTTGTGGCTGATCTGTCAGATGAACAGTGACGCAAATGCCATATATAGAGACCCGGATGCTTGCAAGATATATGGCTGCAAGAGAAAGAAAGCTCATATACTGATTAATGTAAAGAACAACTTGTTTCTCTAAGTTTAGGCATTCCAATATTTAAAAGTACCAAAACATAACTAAAAAGAATTGGTAAGTAATTTGAAGCTACCGCCCACACTTAGCCAGTCATGTCGTTGAAGCAAGACACGTGTGATCGCTCTAAAGGAGTGCACTAACGCGGAGCGGTGTCACAAGCTTCGCCTCAATGCTCTTATTGGCTCGCGGACTTCTTAGCTTTTATCGCTTACCATGCAGCGCAGAAGGAGAATATAGCAACGAGAACACGCTCGAAATTAATGTTTTCCCTGAAGTTCTAATCTAATTTCGCCGAACGAATCGCTGGTCGCTGTCGTCGCGCAAACGACATATCATTCCAGTGCGAGGACGTAAATTGTAAGCGAAATCACAGGTCTGTGGGCCATTGCTACTCATGAAAAACTGTACGCCTCTGGAAACGTCGTCAAAATTTAATTTGCTCCACTCGTTTTTTTTTTCGCTCGTAGTTCGATGTTTATTACCTATAGCACGAATGTACGCTATCCACCGTTTCGTTTCTCGGTGGATTTTAAATTAATTATGCGACGCCGCACCGCATACCTTACAATATGTTCTTTTTTTTTTGTTGTTGTTTCTCTTCATAACCTTAATTTTTCGATTTTGTTACCGTCATAATGGACGCTACCCTCAAATGATTGCGAACCTTCGATACCATTAATATTTTGAGACTGTCCTCGAAACATAATTTTTAATTCCTAAGAAATGATACAATGAGTGTTTACATTTTTTATCATGAACCCGTACACCCTTTTCTTTCTTTACCTCTGTCTTTAGTTCTATACAATTTTTACATTCAGCGTTATTAGTTCCTTTTAGACGATGACAAGCACACAAAGAATATTTTCATTGTTTTTAATATTACTGTTCTTTCATTTGCCGCTGTCGGCTTTCAAGGTCTTTCACACAGGACATCTCTTCTAAAAGTATCGACGAAACAAAAATTGGCAGCGATCTTTATCTCCAAATTCTTATATTACGTGAAAATCAGCATTTCATTTATTTATTTTATCATTTACCTCGAAAGGCTCTATTAAGAGCACGAATTAAAGGGGGGAGGAGGCTGCATGGTTCAAATTATACATTTATTAAACACATCATGCAGGTCAACAAAGAGAGTAGAAAAACAACAAAAAATAGCGTGCGAAAACAGAGACCAGCGAGGGTATGGAAAATATTTTACATCAACATACGGACTTCTAAAACCACACCCTTTTTTCTAAGAAATTCGTTGCTAGATTATAATAGAAAAAAAGTCATGATTTTCAATTGATACAAAGAAATCGAGCAGGTTTTTCCAGCCAATGATTATCTGGGGGAAGAAGGAGTGGTTAGATACGTTTATGCCCCCAGGCAAAGGGCGATGTTTCTAGAATTGCTTACTCTGGCAGATGGCCCGATGGGAGTGCGTAGTAGGGCATCGCAATGTGTGAGATGATGATGCAGTATTTCGTGAAAAGCTGAAAGACGGGCATTTTTACGGCGAATTTTCAGTGTCGGAAGGGTCATTTGAAATTTGAGAGCGTGCACATTGAAAGCGCGGATTATAATCGAAAAAACTAAATCTTGCTGTTCGGTTTTAAACTGTTTCGATGTCGTTAATAAGATAGATTTGATAAGGGTCCCAGACTGATGCCACATACTAGAGTTTTCATCGGACGATCGTTTCAAACGTAACTTTTATAGGTGAAATGAAGCGGAATTGAGGTTCCATCTAATGCATCCAAGTGTGTGTGATGCCTTACCTTTAATGATTTCAGTGTGCTTAGACCAAGTGAAATCTGTTGTCAATATTACACAAAGTAATTTACATGAATCTATGTCCTCAATCGGACCATTTCCTAATAAGTACGAAAATGCGACGTTGTACGTTGGAGAAAAGGGAGTGCATTTAAATTTTGACTTATTCAATGACATTAATCGATCGATACACCATGCATGTATTCTGTTTAGATCGCTTTGTAGGCTAGGACGGTCGTTTGCTTGTTTGTTTGGAAGACATTGACACAGATGCAGTTCATGTTTGACTCACTTAATAAATCTGACGCGAGCTTTTTCACCCATTTCGTGAAGGTCAAGTAAAGTGTACAAACTATGTTTCCTCGCAAGTTTTTTTTTTTTCATGTACGTGCAGTTCTTTAAGGCCCGCCAGGTGTTTGGAGGTTCAATAAAACGCACGATTTATTTATTTATTCTTTTATTTATTGAACTGTATCTGTTGACTCAAGACTAACTTTTCTTTCATTCATTTTTCCGTTTAATTTATAACGGTAAAATTAAATCGGTGTAAAGGTGTCGGGACATCATTTTCTCGGCTACAATTAGCGGGAAGCTGTATTGGTGTTTATTCATTTATTTCAAATTTCTTGCAGGTCATTTTCTGGACATTACACAAGGGGAGATTTAGTCAAAGTAGAGTATAAACCGGTATAAACCCGTGTTCTCTCAACCATGAACAATTTTAGCAGAAACACAACGCAATTTCTACATTGCAATGCTCTTTTGGGAAAAGCGCCATGAGCAACGAAAAATCGTGTATTGCACAAAAATGTGAAACACTTGTCACGGCACGTCGATTCCCGTGATAAATTATGTGAGGAAATTGACTTCGTTTAAAAGTCACGTGACATTGATTTACCCGCAAATTTAGAGGGGAAACTGAATTGGTCTAAAGTTCACGTGAAATATATTTCTCGCACTAAATTTAGTGGGAAACTGGGTTGAGCTATAAACACCATATGACGTCAGGCCACTTGACGTTTACGCGATAAAGTTCGAAGGGAAATGCACGGAAAGAAAACTCTTTGAGATTAGCTATTCTGCTAGAAAGAATTCTGTGTTTTGAGGAAGGTAAGCACAATTTGGTGGAGGAAAAGGTTGTCTTCCAATTTAGTCTACTGCCAGAGAGGGCAATATATGTCTCAAAACTTCCACCGTCGAGCCGGTTAATGCCGCAGAGAAAACTGGTATTTGTAAGATGCATATATTTAGCCCTCATATGGAAGTTCAGCTAAGACAATTTTTAAAGCACAGGTTATCGCATAGTTGGTATTTCTTCAAAAAGGTTTTTCCACTTACTCACTTTCCTTCCTATTCGAGGCGTGAATGTTTTTCAACTTCCTTACACTCTTTAAAGGGGCCCTCCAACAGTATTTGAGCGTCTACTTTTTTTTGCGGTTTCTCCACGCTAGTGGTCCCGGAAACCCAGTGGACAACGAAAGAGTTTAAAAATATTAGCGCATCATATTTTAATTTGACAACTCGGAAACACCTCCTCCGACGGTGGCGCCGCGAGGTGCCGAATGCGCGCGCATAACGGCGCTCCCTTTCACTATACGTCACATTCACTGGGTTTCGTGATTGGCGAGAGCCGTCCCAGAAATTGTGAAGCGGAATAAAGTTTATCACACGTTAACCGTCATTATTTCTCTAAAAAGTCGATTTTATAGAGCTAATAAAGTTGCAAATTAGAGTTCAAAAAGGGCGAAAATAACGCTTCGTCGCTCATGCGCGCCTCCCAGCGGCGGAGTACCTCCTACTCGCCGCGGTGGCTCCGGTGGCGGAGTTGCGGGAGACGAGGCTTCCGCGGCTGTCGAAGCGGACTCGTCGCGGCGCTTGCGTGGTGTGTCCTCGCACGGCGCGACGCCCAGCTCCGCACTCCTTTTTAAGAATTTGGCGCTCAAAATCCGATAAGCCCGGTAAATTCATCGATGATGGCAACCCGATTCCAAAGCTACGATGGTTGCAGCGAGGCCTAATGGCCGACCGGGCCGACGGGCTATCAACCAAACTCGCGTCCAATTGGCCAACCGCTTTGCTCCAATCGCTAAACTGTTTCATTTTACGTCATGAAGCGCAATGTTTTGCTTATTTAAAGTTGTTTTCTGCAATATTTACTTTGCTAATAACTCACAAAATATTGCGAATTTCTGTAATATTTTTTTTCCTCGGAGTTCCGGCTTTCATGGAGCTCCGTTTCAGCGCGAACTTCAAACCAGTCAAAACATTGTTGGTGGGCCCCTTTAACTTAGTTCATTTCTTTTTTCTTTTTTTTACAAAAAAAAAAAGAAAAGGGGGGGGGGGGGGGGGCAATGGCACGCCGCGGAATTTCGGAACGAAGGATTTTAGAGGATATCATTGGGGAGCGCGCAGCGGCAAAGGAATCTGAAACACGCCAGCTTCTGCTGCCTACATCCATTAGCTTAACTATAACAATGCATAAGATACGTGTTTCCTCCTTTTTTTTATTCTGTTAGAGAAGCAAACGACAAAAACTACGGTCCATGCGATCTGCCCCAGTTGGCTCTTTGAAAGTCTCTGTAGTATGCGCGAGGTAAAACATTTGCATAATGTATTCGAATGAGTTGTACAGAGCTCGCGAGCGAGAGCGATTCGAACTTTTTGTTTCAAACAGTTTCCAGTTCGTAAAAAAATGTTTACGCACCGTACAGTATCTCATTTTTTGTCCTACTAAGTTTTGTAGAAATGCAAACGGCCTTTTTGATTCAGACAGACCCCAAAGTAATACCTAAGGGACTGACTTGTTGGGGAGGCCTGTGGCGCAAAATATCCAAGAAAAAGTCTGTACCTAAATGCAGATTTAGCGACCCTCTAATTGTGTCCCTGTTGTTTCAATATATCTTGTGTTTTTTTTTTTTTTCAATTTAACAGCGATAAGGGGATGTCTTGAATGCGTTTCCTGTTGCGACTAGTTAGGTCCTTTATGTACGCTGCAAAGAGAGCGACAGCTCTGCTCCAGTTTGTTATATCGTTGCAACAGCCAGGGCTACACGGGCTTCGCCAAACGGTCGATTGAAACTTTGGGTATAACGGTATAGAGTTCACTCTCGGCCGGCTCCGAGAAAAAAGCTACAAGTAGGTCTTTTTGTTTACCATCTGTAGTAACAAAATGAAACAGGTAATCACACCAAACTTGTTTCTACAATGACGGACTCGCGAACAAGACTATATCTTTAACTGAGCTGAGAGGAAAATGTTTAAGACTATTGGTTTACATATGGCGTGTTTGTAGCGAAATGATATTATTTAATTAGTACGGTGCAGTGAGGGTAATGAATGTCTTCTTTTGCAATAGTGCCACGGCAGGTATTAAATATTTTTTTCTTCTGTCGGAATTCGCACAAACTTCGGTGATGGACGACACGGACGGCTCAAAGAGCATGATTTAGGACTTAAATTTGATTTAATTTTCAGCGAGCATGCGCGGGGAGCGCTTTGCATTATTCACTTCCTCGAACAAAGCCCAAGAGCCGTAACAAAGGCACGTTTTTGTTCCGCTAATTTTCGAAATTACGTTTGCCGCAAACAAACTAAACGTGCTTGACGCCGTCAACGCTTGAAAAAACAATCGCTTGTACGGTGGAAGCAGAAACAAGAATAGCGAGAACTCCTCGTCTCTTGCGTGACTAATCGCATTCAGTCACGCCTGTAAATTAAGAAACCATGAAGCGTTGAGAAGACACGCATGACTATAAATCAGGCTGATGTGTCACTGGAAGTGTCGCACATCGCAGATGTTTTTTTTTTTGTTTTTGCTGACCTAACCTAGTTAGTGTTAAATGGCTGTTCATGTAGTCGTCGTTTCGGTAGTCAATGTGACTTTAACTAACTTAAACGTCCGGTTCCATTAAAACCACGTTATTTGTTTTCGCTACTTTTGCAACAAAGCACCCCATGCTTTCGGAAAAGTGTAAGCGTGTTTGTAACAAAGGCAATTCAAGTGTACAATGTGCTTCGAGCCAGTTAAATAAATGATTCGATGTGAACAGAACAATAAGAGGAAGGGGGACACTCTAAGTCCAGGATATTTTTGTTGATTAAAATATCAAGTTGCGTGCAGCGCAGATGTATACGAGTTACAATAAAAAAGCGCCAAACAATTTCGAGCTTCACTATGGCAATTTATGCGACGAAAGAGGTATTCCCCGAATACATCCGACCTCAATATTAATAGACTCCAATCATAATTGATTTTACAGTAGAGCGTTGCCTCAGGTAGCGTGATACAGTAAGAAGCGAACCAAAAGCAGCAAGTCCAAAAGCTTGGCGACGTGTGGTGTCCCATAGTTCCAAGTGGAAAGACGACTTTCAGTTTTAATTATCAACGTTTAATTGAACAATTCTCGTATAATTCTGCTGTGAAAACAGAGATGACGAATGAACAGAAACCATTAAAGAAAGCTTTTTTTTTCTTTTTCTTTTACGCGAGTAAACTTAGAAGGGCCTTTCTCAGCTGAAGAGCTTTCTTTGTTTCTGAATTCTAAAGTCGAACGAGCTAAAACGGCTAGGACATCCGGAGTTTGTTTGTCATAAGTGTTAATAAGCTTGCCTAAACAGTTATGCGTTGCGACTAGATTTGTGTTTTTAATTTTAGAACTAGCGCTTTACAGGAGATCTGCGACATGGACAAAGCTAAAGTTTGTACTGTGGAGCATGATCTCACACAAACAGCGATGTACCGTTACACGATACCCGTATAAAATTTAGCAATAATTCGCTACTCGTTCCACCTTTTGTCGTATAATAACCAAGCCGGTATTTATTTCAGGGTAAAGAGTATAGAATAGCTCGTTAGATTTACTCGTGTTTTAAACGTTTACCACTTAGCTCTCAAGAAAGCTTTCCAAATAAAGGCTCATTTTTCACTCGGGCATGAGAGACGTTTGCAAGGGATGCGCGAGCTTCTACACCAAGCAGGGAGAAGACTCATGCTGCGAAGATCACTGACTGGGGAGCGCATTTCTACAGTGGTCATCGAACTTATAGTGAAGATGTAAGATGCGTCTTGCTCAAGGGATCACCATTCTTGCGGTAGCCGAACAATGGCTCCATGGCGTAGCACGCAATGGAAGAGTCCGGCCAAGGGAGTTACCTCGCACGTGGAAGACACGTAACCTTTTCCGGGTTACCCAAGTAAATTTCTACGCCGAACAATCTACGCTTCTCGCCCCTCCCTGGAAGGACAGTGGATAACTGGGTGCCGATATGCCGATATTGTCAGTTATTGAATAGCTATTTCAGTGAAATCATAAAACACCTACTGAATGAACCATTCAATGACTGGAACATTCAGTAGTCACCCACGCACTTCTGCGCCAGGAGGTGACGATATCGCAACAGACGTAGATCGGCTGGCTAGCAAACTTTCTGCGGAGCTATGAGTCCAGCTGCGGTTTTGACCTTGAACGAGAGGCCTGCTCACCTCGGACGTTTCCATGGAGCGATACATCAGAAGGCCGTTCCCATTAAATATCAGAGTTCGTATGCCCCGTAAGTCTGATAACCACTGTACCTAGGACAAATTGAGGTGAAGGAGAAATTGCAAAATCTCGACGAACGTGTTTTTTGTGTAAAAATGCCTTCGGGGAAAAACAGGCGCTGGCGAAAAGAAACCGATATTTAAAAACTTTCTCGGGCTCGTGTCACTCACAGCGTGTTATATAAACTTTTGAAAAGTAATATTGCCTATGCCTTTACCAGATACGTCGATCGACATGTATGGACCTCTTTGGCTTTGTTCGAGCGTATGGTACCTTAGGCCAACAATTAGTGCGATTTTACTTACTGTTTCCTGAGAAGGACTGGGGAAGGTTATGCGTGACTGAAAGCCGATTTGAAGTGAGTCAACCCGAATGTTCTTAAGGGGCGTCTTTTATTTTTGATGCCATGAGTGTACATAGATAATTTTGTATTTTACCAATTAATAAAAAAAAATACGCTCGAAGTAGAATGGCCACATAAATTTGTATTTTGGAAAAAATATCACTTCTCGGCAAGGTATTAACATTATCGGTATTATTCAATAGGTGTTACGTTGTTTACTCAGAAAGCGTCTAAGCGGTACATAATTCTTTTGACATGTGTTAGATAACATCCTGTCGGCGTCTCTCAAACATAAGTCGTATTCACCTCTAAAGACCTAATATCTAGGCACTTGTATAAACATTCATATGCGCCAAGCTATGCTACGCCAGGTCTTCCGTGTTTCAATCTGCAATATATTTTAAGATTACGCTCTTTCAACATGAAAAGACTTCGCATTCGGGGTTAAATATTTTTATTATTCATTTGATATTAACTCCCTCGTCATAATCGCAAGTTATAATCCGGCAGAATATTTAAAAAAAAACACCTTAACACCACACACTCGTTGCCAATTGTAGGTTTTGCTCAGTCTATTTCCCCGCGAGGCTTAGGAATCAGAAAAAAAAAAAACTGCAAATGTATAAAAGTTAGCCCTATTGAAAATATTTCTAAAGGGCCCGTCAGCCTTGAAGGATTATGGGACCGCACAGGTCTTCAAAACCCTTCAAAAATACCCTACAGAAAAACCCTTCAGGGATACCCCATAGAAAAACCCTTTAGCCCCACAGCCCTTCAACCCTTTAGACGCCCCAATGACTGTGAACCATACACAAAAATGCAGTTCAAAACATATTGAAAATTTATTGCAGACATTTAGTTTTACATGCATATTATAACTCAAAAAGGCGACAAAAAAACAACGTTTGTTCAAACCCGGCGCAAGGAGCGGTAGACGAAAGAGATATCAAATAGGGACAACTGACTTCTTTATCACAAAGAAAAATATCTTTCAAAGTACTCACGAGTCACAATGCCGCTGGGTATATTCCTGATGTACGGTAGTTCAGCTAATAAAACCGAGCAAGTGCACCTCACGGACACATACACAGTCTCAGTAAGCACGTTTAGCGAAAACCACGAACTCGTAAGCAGCACTCGCCGCCCGTGCGAAATCCTGAGCACAGTCACGGTTTCGTCCATGATGACGTCGCGCCGGCGTCTTCGGCGTATTTTTCGCTCGCTGGATGCTTCTGAGGTCGAACGGACGAAGAGGCGCAAGGAACAAGTCCGGACAGCGGCCGTCATCCACCGTCTCAGGACCCACTTTGCCATAATCCCGGTGCGCATGCACAACATGCGGTGGGACGCTGACCCCGCATGCCAGGCTTTGCAGCGAGTTAGCCGACACCGGCCACCATCTCCTTGAATGAGCGGAACACGATGGTGCTCGAGCGGTGCTGAAGGCGGCCAACGCCGAACTGGAGTTCACCTGCGTAACCAAGGAAGAAACTGCACGGATCAAAACAGATCAAGGGGCGAGCTCTCAAAGCCATGCTCACCTTTCTGGAGGAAGCAGGTCCATTCCAGATATCCACAGCGGTAAGAAGCAAACCGCCCACGAGTAGAAAAAAAATGGCTATAGCGGCATCCTGGCTTCCTCACACCACCCTCTCCCGCCGGCCGCTGGCCAGGCACCAGGCACTGCAGCCCTGCACCCTCTCCCCATCGCCGGGCGGGGAGAGGCGCTGTTTGGCTTGTTTTTAGATGCGGAGCATCTCTTGCTCGGGTCTATGCAAGCTGCGCGCGTTCCCCATCACGTGACCGGGGCGGGTTCTGAGCGTGTTTTCCCGGAGGAGGGAAAGGAGGAACGTTTTCGGCGCGCGGGTCGCAGCGCCAGGCCAGGCCTTTCTAGTGGGGTGAGCTTTCCCCGCAACTCCGCGGCCGTCGTTTTTTTTTTTTTTTTTTATAGCATTTCCCGACCGCTCGCGTCCGTTGCAGCCTAGATCTCGCCGGCCAGCCCGGTCTCGACGAGGAAACCTGCAAGCGCTGTTAGGGCATTTTGCGCCGCCTTAGCGTGCGGTCTGACTAGACTTTCAAAGTTACTCGTGCTACATCAGTTCACCGCTGTTGACTCCACTCGCCTCAAAACGCCGCTCGGCCAACACTACTCGGCCGGCGCCTCGTCAATTCTCCACATGGGGCGGTCGCCCTCAGTGGCCTCCTTGGCGACCGAACAGCCGGCAGTGACAGACAGGTCCAGGAGCCCACTCGTATTTGATAGAAGAGCAGTAAAAAAAATAGGACCGTACACACATACGATCGGCATTCTCCAAATACTGTAAACGACTAAATTTTCGCGAGGACCTAATTTTCGCGAATTTTGCGAATCGCTTACATTTCGCGAAAAATACGTCCCGCGAACAATTCGGGCAATATGTGAACGCTACGGAAGCCACACTCAATTCGCGAAAATTAGAACCCGCGAATAATTTCAAATTCTCAGCTTCGGCCCAATTCGTGAAAACTTGAGCCCGCGAAATTAAGTCGTTTACAGTACTTATTTTTTTCCCGTCACGTACAATAAGCAGCTATGTTCTAATTCTCCGAAATGTGTTTTTTCCACCTAAGCCGTTGCCCACAGACATCTCAAGAAGCCTGAAGGTTTTCCCGACCCCATTAGAAAAGTTCTTGACAGACTTTCAGACATTTCAAGGCATTGTAAAGGGCACTTCAGACAATTCAGGAGAGCCTCTGACGGGGCTAGCGAACCCACCAGGAAATATTGGTGCCCCCTTCAAACATCTCAGAAATTCCTGAAGTCCCCTTCACACCCTTTAAAAAAATCCTGAAGTCCCATCAGAGCGATTTTCAATAGGGAGGTGAAGCTGATAAGTATATAGATTCGTCGAGCATTTCTGAAATTTCCGGTTTGATAACAAGAAACAGCCATGAAAATAGCCGAAAAAGAATCTTCGAAATTAAAAAAAAAAAAATTTGTTTTTAGAAGATTTATTTATATAGGTAATTTCACCTATATTTGTCTATTCGAAGTATAGCAAAGTTAAAAACAAATTAATTGATGACCGTTTTAAGACAGTGTATGGCTTAAAGCTAAACTAGGAAAGGCGGAAGTGAATATTTACTCATGAACATCTGTGGCTTGAATACGCATTCTTTGCGAACAGCTTTATTGATTTCTGAAGTTTATTTTATTTAGTCAGTGGCAAAAAGGGTCTCCACAATATGGAAGAAAAAGCGATCCCGTGACCTACGTTTCCTTTGTAACCAGACCGTGGCGCTGATGGCGTAGTTGAGTGCACTAGTGATCGAATAAACCTAAGATGTTTTGAGCTATCGGCTTCTTCATTCTCCGTTTCGCTTTAGGTCTGACCACAGCAGGAGCTACGTAGCAGTAAAACAAGTAGCGACAAAAGTGCCTGGTCATGGCGCTCATCACCTTTGCGCGTTTGCTAACCCCGACCAAATCAATCACGCTTTGCAAATGTGCCGGGTTCCTCTGATGTTTCCTTATTGATGCAAAAGCATTAACTGGCATATGGAGCGCCGCCGGCGTAGACTATGACCGTGAAAAGTGCGCAATTATTTTGCATAAAAAACGAGGGCGCCGATCAACGAGCAACTGAAGAACAACTAAGGAGAGGGTGCACGCGCTCGGCAGCCCCTTTCTCCCCCCTCTTGGGTCACGTTCAAACCCCCTCTCCCCTCTCTTGGGTCACGTGTGAGGCGTGTCCGGAGGCCCGGAGAACCTCACGCGTTCTAAGGGCGGCGCCATTTTGTTAGACCGCAGCGCCCTCTCCATACACCCGGGGAGTTCAGCAGGTTCGGCGGGCTAAAACGAGAAAGAGGGCACGAGCCCGACTCTGCTAGCAGACGACAAACCGGGAGGTTGCCGTTCTCCATCTTTGGGCTGTACCGTCGGGCTGTACCGAACATCGAGCTCTCGCTCGTGGCTGCGGTTATGAAGTGGTTCGCGTTCATGGAATATTTATGGCTACTCAAAATCAGCCTTGAGCGCTCTGTTGTTTTATTTGAGTAAATGATCAACTAGCGTATCTTTGTTCCGTTACTTCAATAGCAGCGGAGTCAGCAGGCACCTCAACCACTGCGTCTATTGCGCCAGGAGAGCACATTTTTATTTATTATTCCAGACTTCCACACATTGTCGCTAAAGGCCTACACATAAAATAGCTACAGCAACCGGATTTACTTTTCGCCGGAGCGACCGGCCACCGTGACACAGATTTTCCTTTTTTTATCGCACGCAGGTAACATTGCAATTAGACTCGGTTAGTCTTTTTATCGAGCATAGCATTACACGATAACTTGCATATCAAAATCCGCGCATCTGCGCTTCAAACTATCAAAATAAACGCCGATTTTAAATCGAGTTTGAACGCCAGCCGGATGTTAGGTACAGCCCACTCCGCGGAGCAGACGACGCGCGGGGTGAGAGGGAGAGGGCATTTTTTCTCTCTCCGCTCTTCCTGGTGGAACGGTTTATATGCCGACAAAGCCTGGCGGATCGCTACCAGTAGTGGCCGCCGAAATGGAAAAGGTGGAGGGGCAGACAGTTGATGAGAGGAGAGCCACGTGACGGGCGCCCCGCTGCGGCGAGACGCCGAAACACACTTCTCCCGAGCGAACAAGTGTGTTTCGAGTCCTCGCCACTGCAAAAGCTGTGCGCTGACGTCCAGGTTCCCCAACAAATGACCCTCTGATGCTCTGTGCTACCAGAACCTCGCGCTCCGAATCTGCGACCGGGCACTCTATGGCTCCGTTTTCGAACAGCCAGGCTTTGTGAGTATAGAGGAGGCTATGGTTGTACGGTCTGCCTTCAACCTTTTCGCGCTACGAAGGAAAGCGCAACTCGCTGTCCGCTGTCCTTCGCGCCGCGGACAGCGGGGCGCGCTGCTAGTAGGAATGCGCCGCGTGTAGGAATGCTTTCGCATTCCTACTCGTAAGCAGTCTTAAATGTACTCCCGTATTTCTTTTTCATTGTGCTGAGGTGGTTTGTTCGGTGATTGTAAACACACAAAGACAACGAGCGTCGTTACGGTGCACTTTTGGGGCTCCTAGATTGGCTACGTATATTCTAGCGTCGGCAAGGTTCTGATTTTATGTTACACCGAGAATTAAAGCTTTTTTTTTTTTTCTCGACAAATTCATTTCACCAGTTCGAGCGAAGGGAGAGACTGAACCAGGCGAGTGCAGCCTAGTCTGACATATAAATTTGACCCCAATATTTACATAGCACAGATTAACACCGAGTGCGGTGCCAAGAGCGCGTCTTCGACCATATTTCGTTTCAGGAATAGTTCAGAGGCGGACGGCTGTACGAGGTGACGCGACCGATTAAGCAGCGTCCAAAGCGTAGGCCTTTTCGGTTTATGAATGCTTCAGCGATTGTAGAACACGTACAGAACATGACGAGCACCATGATGGTGCGCTTTTGCCGCTTTCCGAGTGGCCCCATCAGCTCGCAGCTTCGGCGACGCCTTAAGAACTTGTTCAGCTCGTGTAGGACTGTTTCGCCTCAAGCACTATCACCCCCTGGTGAACTAGAAAGGCAACTAGGTGATGAAGAACGCTTTCACATAAACAAATGATCTTAACAGATTCACTTATAGGTTTTTCACGAAGAACCATTTAAAGGGGTGCTTAAAATAACTTTTTCGGGTAAACATATGGGCAAGCGCGAGTACTTCAGACAAATTTTAAGACCTGATCTCTTTCGGGATATTAGGCTTTGACCGCGGGAGTAGAGAAGTCATTCAAAGGTGGGGCGGCACTACATATATTCAGCTGCATCTAAGGAGAAACCCGTAACTTCTATTAGAATGATTCGTATTTTTCTGAGTCTTTTTTTACAATTTTTTTACTCGTTCGTTTCTTATATGTCTCGACGCGGGTATGGCTTCCTTTAAGATGTAGTCGCAAAGAGGCCCCAGAAAGTTCATGTTACATCAACGCCTGAGCCTCTGAGCCTCTTTTCAATTCGGTGGTGTCGGCAAATAGATTTTGTGATTATTTTCCAGTGTCTGTCTTGGTCTTCACAAGGTATTGACGACGAAGTAGTCATCGAAATGTATAAAAAATAGAAATCAAACGGAAAGCTTTTCTGTTCGGCAAAAATGTGTCATTTCAAAACACGAAAAGAAAATATGATATGATAAAAAAGAAGGTAAAATCGGCTGGAGCGCTGGGAGAGAATCAGTTTTGAGCCGAACTTGAAGATTTCCTTTTTCAACACTCTGGTGTTTTTCACGGCTCTGAATGGAGTTCTATGGTGTACGGCTAATGTCTCCAGCATGAAAGCTTTCAGATAGGCGTGAAGGATCTTCGGTTTGAGGCACTTGAGATCTAAACAGAGAGACACTGGGATCCTCAATATTCAAAATCTTTTGAATGAAACGCCTAGATAGTACTTAACAGAAAATAAAATTGGTTTCCTTTCAATTAAATTTCAGAAATTAAAAATGATTAACAAAAAAATTTGCTCCTTGAGATTGTTTTTAATTGAATGATAAACGCGGACATAAAAATATATTAGAAGAATATCACATACTTGAGCTGGAAGGCTTTTTTTTATACATTAAAGAATTACATTGTGGATGACAAGCAACCAGAAGAACTCCAACGAAAACAATAGCATTGCCTTTGCTGAAAAACAATCAGTGTGTGCGCAATCTCACACTCATAAGACGCGAAAAAGAAATACGCTTCCCTGTAGTGGATGAAGAATAAAAACAAATAAACGAGCAGGTTGCGTTAGACTGCACAAGTTGCTCGCATCACGAATATATACCGTGAATTGGGTAGAACTCGTTATGGGTCAGGATAGGGCGGTATTTGGTAACGATATTTGAACTGGAAGCCGTTTGTCCAAGCATTAAGGACTCGCATGTTTGGGTGAAAAGCAAAGGGTATTTTTATTTCGGAAGTGTTATCGGCTACATCCCAATTATCTTCAACCACAATGATTAACACAAATCCTGGAAATAGCAAAACACATTTGGTGCCTCTCATTTCGACAATATACTCTGCCTAATTTAGAGTTGACTATTGTGCAAAACAATGGTATCATGCTCGTGAAATTTTCAATGAATGTCATTAATAGGGCCTGCCCTCAGAGCTTATATGGCCGCGGCATGTAGCTTCGATGGTAAAGTCATCCAGAGGACATCACGGTGTTCGCGTAATGTCATCCGGATTTTTAAAGTTTCACGTAAATTCATTCTTTGAAAACCATAATGACATCACTGTGTTCACAGACGTCATCAGAGGGGGTGGTTGTCCCGGTGCACTGTAACGTCAAATGGCACAATCACCTCAACTAACATGGTGACATTATGGTGTCACGACGTCAGGTGATATACCATGATGTTCCAGATGAGATATGAAAACTAGGGATATTTTAATTGGCTTTAATATATTTACAAAAACTCGCCGCAAAGAAGCATCCGAAGGTCAAAACAGTCTGTCCAAGGTTTAAAGATTATACGAAATCCTGATTAGATATAAACTTACTTCAAAACCAAGCGCAGTTACCCGTGATGCTATATGTATTCTGTGATTTTAACGCGAAAGGTCCGACGGAACAGATAATTAAAAAGACTCAGATGTCTCTGAAAGGTGTTGCTATCAAAATGATAGATTTCTCCCTGTTGTCGGCCGTTGTAGCATCGGTATATGGAAGCAATCGCCTAAAAGTGAACGAACGTGATTTCTAAAGTATTGTTTTATAATCGCAACACCCATCACAGGTAACCAGGAAATAGCTGATGAAGCCAACTTGCAATAAGATTATTTATTCCTGCGATCGAGATGGCGCCGAAGAAGGTTGTGTGCGAAATGTGCTCCGTCCACTGAGCTGGCAAGCAACAATTTTCGGCTTGTGCTGGCTGCAGCAAGCGCAAACTTCATTGCGGCTGCCTAAACGTGGGCCTTGAAGAATACAACGTCTTTAGGGCATCCGGTTCCAGCACGTTCAAATGTAACTACTGCATCCGGCGAAACCGTGTTGTGCCCGAAAAGTTGTGATTTATAAATGCACATATAAATAGTTAGCCATAAATTGAGCTTTGGTTTAGCGCATCGCTATCATAAAAAATCAAACCGATAGCGAAAGGCAAAGACAAGTATACCGGAGTCTAACTCTTATCATCAATATGAACATACACCAGCTGGCCTGCGTATTGACTATTTTTCTGCAATATCATGGTTTCTTTTCGCACATTATTTTCTGGTACCATGAATAATTTAATCCTAGCCCTAGGCGCCTTACGCATCTTGTCAGGAAGAAATATTTTCCTACAGTAGACTGAATCTCGGGCAGATTTCAGCCGTATTTGCCTCAAAACCTTAAAACTACTCTCTACCGGTTCTTTTCGAGTTGGACCAACACAGCTAGCGTGCAATATTAGCGATATTCGTGTTTTGATTCACTCAATATGTAGATTGTGTAGGCGATAGAGCACCCAGTAGGAAGTTCAAAATTCGCTGTGCCAGTCAGTAGGTTGTGAATATATATTATTTTAAATTCTATGACGGTTACCACTTGGCACTGACACACGAGCGCAATGAACTTCCACCGCAGGGCTTGCTGACGGAGGAGGGTTTGAGAGTTTCAGTTCAGCGAACCATTAGAAAGAAGCTTCCTAATAAACATACTTTTTTTATATAATAGTGATTTCCTTATTCAGAAGAAGCATTTATAAATATGCTTGTTCCTTATAAATGCCGACGCCATTTAATGAAAGAAAACAATATTCGCTCGAGCAAGGCTGAGCGCATGCCTCAAATTTTAACATCCAAATCGGTTGCACCAATAATTAAAATAACTATGTGCTTAAAAAATATCGGGCAATTAGGCAGTAGATAGTGAATTCTCAAATATGCGCACCCACAACATGGGCTGCAGGTCATTCACAGGTAGTGAAGCAGTGATTTCCAAGTAGGCCGTGCCGCACACTGATGGTGAAAATAATAAAGAAAGCGCTGGTGAGGTTTAGGTAGATAAACCGTTAATGGATGAAGAAATCGACAACGGGAACGGAAGAAAGCGAAATCTCAAACAAAGATGTAATTGTGACTTGCACGTTACCCGCAACTATTGCTTGCATCGCCTGGAAGGGGGTCTCCCATTAGTGCCGAACTGCTTCAGCTTCACTGACTGCAGCTGAACAGCATTCGTTCTTGCGAGGGTTATAACAGAACACACGCACATAGCCAGAGAAAGCAACCAAGGAAGTGGTTCCGAAATTTCCCCCTGCCCCCCCCCCCCCCCCCTTTTTTTTTTCTCACGGGCGTTTCACGTCACGCGGCTGCCATAACCGTAACCCACTCGTCCATACCGCAAGACTGTTGTCGCTTCTCTCTTTCCTACCGTGGAGCGGCAATAAAGGGAGAAAAAAGGAAGGAGGAAGGGTGGCCGAGGAGCCATCCTTGGAACGCAGTGACGAAAGCGCCATCTTTTGATCTCGCTCAGCACGTTCGTCGCGAGCAACCGTCCGGCGCCTGTTTAGGCCAAGTTATTCCTCATGTTGTAGCGACCGGTAATCCGGTCGAATGGGCAGACACATTTTTGAGGGTGCGCAATAAAATCCCGTTACGACGTGGAAACTCTGCGACCGGGGTCTCGTCTTCAAACGAAAGGGGGGTTGATCTAAAAATAGGGTACATTGTCCGGCATTTTGATTTACCACTGGAGATATGTTCTTTGTTGTTTGAGAGTTTGTCTAATAAGAGCACAGTTCCGCGCCCTGTGAGACAAAACAATAGTGGTCTCGCTGGAGGAGCTTCAGGCTTTTTATGTGTTGTCGTCTCAGCAGAACACAAAATAATGTTTTAAATCTTCTTACTGTCAGCATCGTGGGTGTGGTGTTTAGTGACATTCGATCAATTCATCTTTGCTTTTCTTAGTCTTACATTTTGAGTGTGGTTGTTATTAACGAGTCTGTAACGCTTCAGGAAATGCTTTAAAATCTACTTCCCCGCAGACCACAGGTTGACAACCTCTGCTTGGCGCAAACCAATGGTTGAAGTCAAAGCGATTGAATAACCAACGTGCATTTATTTTCGGAGTTACATTTTGCGCTGATGCACTGATAATTCTGCTAAACCCAAAGATAATGCAATTTGGGTACAACAACTTTTTGAGCTCATTATAGTAACAGCTGAAGAACGTAGACCGCTAGAAAAAATCAAGGCCGGCAAAACGATGCTTCGACTCTACCACACTCGGCGCCAATTCATTATTACATCTATTGGCGCGTCTAGGCACACTGTTGCCAGATGCATTAATTGTACTACTACAATTATGTTTTTGGCACCATCTGTGTTGGCCTTTAGCAGCATTCCTACGTTATGTGTGGAGAAGGAGGCACTAAATAAAATGGTGCTTCTGTTTCTCACTTGGACGAATCATTATTAGTAATTCTGGGAAATAATAAATTATGAGAAAAGAGTACAAAGCAGTGTAGCTTGAATAATTTGCGCTTCTCAGTTTCAACCAAAATGAACTGTTCCGTTAAAATATGAACAAGCGCTACATACAGTTGCAAACTGTATAAATGAATTGGGGAAGCATCTTTTGTTTTGTTTAATTCTGCGTTCAATTGGTTTTTGAAAGGTTTACGCTTTGCCTTTTCCAGTATTGTCTCGCATGGCTGAAATATAAATTTTGTGACATAATACCAGTTGGCCGGCCGCCCTTGCTGCGTTATTAAGAATAATAATAATATATAAATGTATTGTAGCGTCAGCTACACTGGCCGAGGTGGAGCAGTTTCGCGTGGCTGTCAAACAGCCGTGCTGCGCAAGTGTGAAGAGCAGTGACGTCACACGGCGCACAGCTGGCGCGCCGGAGCCGCCGCCGCCACGCGTTGCGCCGCCACCCCGCGCGCCTCGCCGGTCTGCGCATTTCAGAGGAGTGACGTCTTAGCCGCGGCAGATGCACTAGGCGCCGCCGCGTGCCCAGCTGTGCGCCTCCGTTGCGCAGTAGCCAAGTCTGACGCTGCACCAGAGCCGCTTGATAGCGCCTCTCATTTTGGGCGCATAAGTTCACGTTACGTATATCCTGGCACAGCCGAGCTAAGCCACCGCAATTTGTTTTTATTCCCACTTTTTAATATTTATATCTGAAACGTATTATCACAACCAGAACCTCATCACCAGAAGGTAATGTCAACAAAATATATTGACACGACGAGTCTCGCGATACCTTAGCTCCATCGAAGTACTAATCAATCCGCTTTATTCTATAAACAAACGCCATTGATATTTGGCCACCTCGCTCACCCACGGGAATTTCGCTCATTCACCGAACCGAGTAACTTGACGGCCAACTGGAGTACACAGCCGCTGTGCTGATCTGCGCTCCGTCAAAGCCTATGAACAACGCGCGAACACTATAAGTGAAAGGCAATCGTATGTTTAGTCCAGATCTCCGCGCACGGCGGTGCACGCAGGTCTTGCTCGCGCCAGCGAAAACCCCTTGACGTGCGAAAGAGGAGTCATCTTTTCAGCTAATTGCATCATGTCGCCGCAGAGTTGGACCCGCCCGCGATGACCATGCCGTACTACACACTGATACGAAGCGGACGCCAAGAGCCATCACGGCA
Source organism: Ixodes persulcatus (assembly GCA_013358835.2). Classification (NCBI taxonomy): domain Eukaryota; kingdom Metazoa; phylum Arthropoda; class Arachnida; order Ixodida; family Ixodidae; genus Ixodes; species Ixodes persulcatus. The sequence continues at coordinate 19,844 of JABSTQ010005036.1, forward strand.
AATTGAGCGCAGCGAACAATCCACGTGACAACCCACACCGTACCTCACTGTGCGCCTCCCGAATGTCACGCGATCCTCGGTCGGCATTGTATATGCATGGATGACTTGTAGCGTCCACTGCGGTCTATCGTAAGGTAAACCGGTGTATGGCAGGTGACAAATTGAGTCACGATCTCGCGCAGTGAGATAGATCTGCAGGGACCTCGCTCGGCCTTCTGAAGAACAGTCCCTTTCTCATCTTAACTCGCTCGCGTTTTTAATTACGAGGCAGGGCCGTGGATTCGGTTTAGCGTGTGGCACTACACAGTGTGGTGGGAGCGAGGCGAGGTCAGAAGACGAAAGGAGGCTTAGGTTAAGCGGGGTTTCGGGTCCGGTCGTCGAGTTCTGTCCACGGGGAATTGCCGCTAATGGCGGCACGAGCTTTAATTAGTTGGCTGCAACTGTGGACCCTGAGTGGTTGGCGGACAGTCCAACGGGTTTCTTCGCACTTGTGGGACGGGTAATTTGGTGTGGGCATCGATGTCGCGTTCCTCGCCGCCTTTTTACGAGTAAACTACGCCGTTTTTTTTTTTTTTTTTTTTTTTTCTCACTCAAAAGTGTGCAGCGTCCGTGCAGAGCAGTGTGCGAGACATTGGCTCTCTTCTCGGGTTGGGTTCAGGAATATCGAAGACATTGGAGCGGGAGGTAGGTTCTACGCTGTGATGTTTAGTTTGTCCGAGCTCACGCAAATGCCAGTTTGTATAAGGTGAGAAAGTGAGGAAGAGGGTAAAAGAGAGTTCACGGGGACGTCGGAGCGCCGATCTCTAATCGGAACGATAGTTTGTGGGCGCAAAGGCTAGTGGCTTTTGTCTCTACCACGGTGTCTCTACTCACTCTTCGAACGCGTTCGTATGCCGAAGGCCCGTGTCCGGCTGCACAAGGCTGCACAAGGCTTTGATTGGAAGGAATTAGTGGTTAGAGACAAAGACAGCTAACCTATGAGTCTACCCCCTCATTCTTCCAATCAGAGCTTGGCGCTGTGACGTGCCCGCGCTTTCTCATCTCCTCCTCTCTTCCAGTATCTCCTTGTATTAGCAAAATTTTGTCTGGCACATTTGCCTCAAGGAACGCTGGCACAGAAGTCTGCTACCTACGTAGGGCCATATAAAAAAAAAAATCAAATTTTGCAATCCCCTTCCTGCCGCCTTTAATTCACTGTGCAAAACCTACGGGGTTTTGTAACGGCCGTTGCAAAAAGTGCTACCAACTCGTGACCTTTTCGTCGCTTGATTGTAGCAATTGTAAAGCCTGGTGTAGCTTCTTCGAAGCAACAAAAGTGCGCGTATTTGGGCTCGGATTTGTACACCAGAATACTGCATTGTAGACAGTTAAAATTTGAGCCGCTTGACTCATCAAAAATGAAGTTGGGGCTGTAGTCTACGAACACCGCCGATTAGAATGTTTCAACTGCAACGCCGCAGTTTTGTCGCAAGAGTTATTTTGGCACGCTCCGCAAACTTCAACTTCAAACTTTTTTTTCTTTTTTTTTTTTTTTTTTTGGGGGGGGGGGGGGGGGGGGGTTAGGCTAGCACCTCTGAACGTTAAAGAGACGACGACGTTGTACGCAGCAGATTCGGTTTCAATTCTTTCTTTCCGTTCTCTGAACTTCCAAGCTACCATCATTCATCCTTCTTACTCTCTTCTTCATTTACGTGCCCTCGTTGATTAAAAAGTTGACGTTGTAGCTTCGATGGAACTGGATGTTTCATGACCGCGCCCCCCGAAGAGGAAACTCCACACCCTGCCCGTTCCCTTTTCCGTAAAGAATGGCGGCTCGCCAATCACTGCCATCAACGGACCCAACAAAAAACAAGGGTCAAATGATGTCTACCCCAGAAATGCTCTTTGATCTGAGGCAACAAGTGAGTGAGCTTGGGTTGACCACTAACCCGGCGGAAATCTCGTTTGCGAGTTCAACTCGGCACATCGCCGGAAAATCGGCTGCTCTAAAAGACAAAGGAGGAGCGGGGAGCACACATATAACTTCGAGATTAACAAAGTGAGGTGTCATTCACCAATACAAATCTCGCCGTCAACTACTGTTTTCATAAACTTAATTCGGAGGCTGGACGCAGTATGGCGCTAATATCATGGGTCCTCGTCTTTATTTACTTGTTTAATTTTGTGATTATTTAAGTACATCTAAAGACCTCGGCGGGGCATTACATAAAAAGGGGCATCGTAAGAATCATTTCAATAATTATGCAAAATTTCCTAATACAATGTAGAAAAAGATCATCTCTAAGTGATTATAAAAACAAAAAAATTCGCAATCTATATTTACATATGTATTTATGCACATAAGCACACACACACACAATCACACACACAAAAAAAATGCAAGTCGATAATTACGAGACAAATTTGTAACAGATAGTCAATGTCACCAACGCGCACATTGGAAAGACGGGGAAAATAATCAGGAGTGCTACCCTTATGTCAGCCAAAAACATGCTGAGAAGAGGTGGATCATCATGTTACGCCGCAGCAACATGAAGTGATCGTGATTTCTGGTCAGAGCTATTTCGCTTGCCAAGTCATTCCAGTCAGTCGGGGCCAGAACAAAGTGTGGAAATTTAAACAATTTAGTCTTCGCGAAAGGAATAGAAACTTTGTTATGGTGATCATGACGGGGGAAAATGCTTAACGGTGAAAGGACGTGATCTTGACGAAATTAAGGGTTAAAAGCGCTAAAAAATGGAGGACCAGTAAAATAAGACACACACACAGTAGAGCGCACTTGCAACTGAGGTTTTATCTGATTTAAACCAAAGAAGAAACATGCATTCTTTGTCAACAACCATCCACGAAATGTAAACACATTGTTCAATAATCTACATATAATCGTTCTAGCTTGAGCTAAAAAAGGACTGAAGATACGCCACCTCCGAATCGTACAATGCTATCGATGGGGCGTTGATGCACGTGACGGCGTAGCACTTCCTTATGAAAAACGCCTTCGAAATTTCCCTCGTCATTTTTTCTTTTACGATTCCTGCTCAATATAGGTTTCCTGAAGCTTTGGGCAACAATCACATCGGTTGCAGTGTATCGCAAGATTACCCGAGGGCGAAGATCTTACTGCCAGTGCGTGTTCCCTTAGTCTGTCGTTGATGCACCTACCGGTTTGTCCTATGTAAACCTTCCCACGCGTTAAAAGTATTCCATACACCACCCCTTCCTTGCACTCCACATATTTAGTTCCGTGCTTCTTCTTACATATACCCACCCTCAAATCTCTCCTTTCTATTCTTGCACACAGTTTACCCAGTTTCTGAGGCGCTGAGAGTAGTACCGGTACTCCATGTTTTTCGCCCACTTTCTTCAGACTATGGCTAAATTTGTGCACATGTGGTATCACGGTCGGTCTAACATTCCGCCTGACCTTTCCACTACCCCTTCCCTCTCCCCGAAGTTTTTGTAACAATCCTTCTGCCACATGTTTGTTAAGCGTAAGAGGGTGCCCTCCATCTTCTAGTTTCTTCACTTGTATACCAAAGTCCCAAGGATAGGGTCGTCGGAATGTGTCACAGTATGGGCCTTGACAGGCTAAAGGCCTCAATAGTACGCGTTAAGAATCTTCATCTTAAGATGTTTTTCTCAGTAAAACACGTAAAGGGATTATGCCATCCAGGGCTATAGTTACAGAGAGGTCACAGATGTCATCATATCTTCAAAGACACCTGTCACGTCTTCAGTGCCAGGACCTCTTCAAGGTGTGTAGCTCAGAGGGCGTGGTTCAATTTCTGATAGGTTCTAACCCAGGTTCCTGTCACGCGGTTTCCTTTGATGTGGGAAACCTGTTTTACACGATACCTCAAAGGAGCTCTTCGAAAGTGTACGAGAAGCAGTCGTGGCGTATGGGGAAGTTAAGTTCCGAAAAGAATGTGGTATTCACGGAAGGAGTTTCTTGGAGATGTTGAGCTTTTACCTGGAGTCCACCTATGTTGCGTTTGAAGGTTCGAAATTCATACAGAAGGAAGGTATATGTATTGGGACGAACTTTGCCCTAGTGCTGAGTGATTTATTTTTTACAGAATACGCAGAGATATTGAAGCTAAATTGGATAGTAATATCATCCGGATATTTAGGTATGTAGACGACTACCTGGTACTGTTCCACTTGGGGGAAAAAGTAAAAGAGCAGATTTATTTAAAAAAATGTTGGATGTTTTTAAGAACTGCGCCGCCGGTCTGAGTTTCACTACAGAAGATCCTGTACAGCGCATTTTACAATTTGTGGACCCGAAACGGATATTTATGCCGTCCCATGTATGTTGGATGTACTCCACCAGAGCAAGGAAAGCGGTGTTACCCTACGATTCAAACCACTCTAAACGTATTAGGAGAGGTATTGCCACTACGTGCTTGGGAGCCTCGCTGACTAAGTCGTGCTCACACAAAATGGTGGACGGCTTTGGTATACAAGTGAAGAAACAAGAAGATGGAGGGTACCCTCTTACGCTTATTAAACATGTGGCAAAAGGATTGCTACGATAACTTCGGGGAGGGGGAAGGGGTAGTGGAAAGGTCAGGCGGAATGTTAGACCAACCGTGATACCATATGTGCACAAATTTAGCCATAGTCTGAAGAAAGTGGGCGAAAAATATGGAGTACCGGTCCTACTCTCAGCGCCTCAGAAACTGGGAAAACTGTGTGCAGGGATAGAAAGGGGAGATTTGAGGGGGGGGGGGGGGTATAAGTAAGAAGAAGCATGGAACTAAATATGTGGAGTGCAAGAAAGGGGTGGTGTATGGAATACTTTTAACGTGTGGGAAGGTTTACATAGGACAAACCGGAAGGTGAATCAACGACAGACTAAGGGAACATGCACTGGCAGTAAGATTTTCGCCCTCGGGTAATATTGCGATACACTGCAACCGATGCGATTGTTGCCCGAAGCTTCAGGAGACTCTTATCCTGAGGAGGAATCTTAAAAAACTGACTAGTGAAATTTCGGAGGCGTTTTCATAAGGAAGTTCGACGGCGACACGTGCATCAGCGCCCCATCGATAGCATTGTACGATTCGGAGGTGGCGTATCTTCAGTCCTTTGTTAACTCAAGCTAGAAAGATTATATGTAGATTATTGAACAATGTGTTTAGATGACGTGGATGGTTGTTGAAAAAGCATATATGTTTCTTCTTTGGTTTAAATCAGATTAAACCTCAGTTGCAAGTGCGCTCTACTGTGTGTGTGTCTTATTTCACTGGTCCTCGTCTTTTAGCGCTTTTAATCCTGAAATGTACCACCCACTAGCTCAAGTGAATACCCTTTTGACGAAATTAAATTGATCTTTGAAAAATCGTTCGGACAGGGGAAAACCTCGCAAGATACCTGCTCTGATTTAGCGCCTATAAAACGATCGAAGTTTAAGCTGTGTAAAACTTGCAGTTGTATATATATATATATATATATATATATATATATATAGAACGAAAGTTGAGGAGTTCCAGGAGAGCCTTTACTTTACCAACGTTTCAAGCGGGGACCGCTTTTCTTCAGGGTGGGATGGCGAATGGGACATTTGCCATCCCACCCTGAAGAAAAGCGATCCCCGCCTGGAACTCCTCAACTTTCGTTTTACGTCCAACCGGCCCGTTGAACCCTCTCACCGTGTATATATATATATATATTTTTTTTTATTAAGTTAACCTAGTGGCCCTCAAGACTGTCAATTAGATATTTTTCATGCCGGCTCCAAATAGCAGACGCATATTCTAAACTGGGCCTAATGCGACTTGTGTAGGGCAAGCAAGAAGTTTATATTCCAGCTTTGCCATAAACGAATGCCTTGTTAAGAAACCTAATGTTTGCTTAGCACTCTTGCTGATGTATTTCATATGGGTGTTTCGGGATAGATGTAGAGTTAGGTAAAGTCCAAAATATTTATATGAGCTTACGTTTTATAGGTTTGAACGAATAGTTCTGTAGTGGTACTGAAACGTCGAGCGACAGCTAGTAATTGTCATTGTTTTCGCGTTTTTCTACATTTATTTGCATCTGCCATGTATTACACCATGAACATATGCTGTCCAAGTCTTTTCGAAAAGAAACGAGTAATTTGATCAGATATAATATGTTCCCTCCTCTTTTCTTGTTTTATATAGTTAAATTAATTTGTTTATTTATTTACTCATTTATTCACCACAGTCATAACGCATTGTGGAGAACAACGACTTAATACAACTTGCCATGTAAATGATATAGTGAAAAGCGAAATATTAATGTTATAAGCACCAAGTAGTCAACACATAAGTTGTTATTGGTGGCAACATACAAAAGTAGACGGAAAAATACGTTTGAGATTTATATAGGTTATAAAGGAGACAAGCCAGCTAAATTTAGTTGAAGGTTTGTTGTCGTTTATCTCTTCTCGAGTTTGTATGCTACTCGATGTTTTGCCATCCCAAGTTAGTTCAAGATACTGCAGAAGATTAAGAAGATCTAAAAAAAAAATTAGTTTTTTTTTAATATGCACGCGTAATGTTGCCATATTTAGAGTAATCAGCCGCGTGTCTGAATTATTAACACAAAATATAATAACTAAGGGTACTTTTTTTTACATATTCGTAAAAGGCATGTAGAAATACTATTTTTACACTGTTTGTAACTTTACATAAAGTTTTTTTCTGGTAAATGATTGATGAATATCTCTTTTAAACGTTTTTACTCAGCCGTTTGTTCCAGCTTTTTTCTATTTAATTTGCTTTTATTTTAATTTTGAGTTCGTTGTTTACATTTAAACCTTAAGTGAAATAAGTAGGAAAAACGTTTTTTACGTCCTTGCTTCGGTGTGAAATTAACGGCTGTACAAAATACCATAATGAACCCGTGGAATTTCCCACGTTCTGAATTCACAATTTCTTATCTTCGGACGAAAAGATGGCCTTCCATATATATGGTTACATAAATATTTAAAACAAATATTACCTGGAACATCATTGTACGATCTGACGTGGACACGCCCCAAACAAATCCCACCATAACTGTGTGATGCCGTCAGTGGAGGCATGAAGCAAAACAAAAAATATATATATCGGACGGTTTGGAAAGGCCCCTAAGTCAGTGTTTCCGTGGTTTATTAAGAGGAAAGGAATTTTATTTCTGGGAAATGACAAAAAACTTTGAAGGGTTAAACAACGACGGCTGATCATTTTATTATTACACTTAAAACGAACGTTTCATTTTAAAAGTGATGAAAACGAAATTTAATGTCTGCAGTTGATGACGGAGACGCAAACAAAAATGAGTACTGAATTTGCCCCACCCGAAATCTTCGATCGTTCCTAATACTTACTTACAAATTTCAATGCATCTCCAAAGGACATTTCTAGTTTATCTTTTTTTTTTCTTTCTGCCTGGAAAATGTAGACGGAAAAAGTTTCGCAATGGTAAGAGCACACGAAAGAACCACCTCAAAACTAAAACATCAAATATTCCGCCCTGTAAGACCTCTGCAATCGCATTCCGTCAAATTCATTCAAAACCAAAAGAGGGGTTCCTCGTTGTTCATGATCTGAGCTGTACGCTCCTTTCCAAGCCCGATTATCATCCCAATCGTGCGAGTTATAGACTCGTAGTACAAAATATAAAGACCAAAAAAGAATACCTGATATTCCAGATGAAATATATGCTGGTGAAAGCGGCACGCAAAATCCCATCCTTATGGAAATTTTAAAACTCCGGTGGAATAAGGCGCTGGGGAAGCACGGGTGAAGATCACCACTTCTGTGTCTCGTAGTCCTTTCCATCTTTCCTCAAAGACCTGGATTCCAACTTTCTAAAGAGCGCACTTCCTGACTTATTTGTGTTTCTACTTTTGAAAGGGTCGGCGCCCCAGTGTTTTGATGAATGTGCTTTCCGTCCGGTGACGCATAGCCTCTTCTAAGCTCCCTACCCCTGTTCAGTCGTCTGTTCTTTACTCGGCTGCAGATTTAATGCGAGCAGTCCCAGGGCGGGTGGTAATAATGTTGGCGAATGAGGTTTCGTCGGATGATGCTAACCCAAACTTCCATGGAAGGACGACTAGAATTGCAGTGTTCATATTAGAAAACATGCCAAATATATGTTCTGATAATAAACGACTGCATAAACATTTGAACTGTCAAATATGATAAAGTCAGCATTTTGAGTGAAAGAAGCGATCACATTCATTGCCTTGCAGTGTCAATGACATCGATCAAGACTCTCTAATTTTATGAGAGAATGGCCTGTGACACACCTAAAACGGTCAGAGGTTTACCTTAGTGGCGAGAGAATCGATAATTATATTATATGAGAGAAAAAGTATCCTTCCCTTAGACAAATCCAACCAGTAGTACAAGGCGTCGTTAAAAAAATGTATGTCAAGTCCTGCTTTGCATTTTAATTCTACGATTTGTTTAAAATACAATTATTTTATGCTAGGGGTCTTATTCATATTTAATTAATCTCCTTCTAGTGTATTGTGAGCAATTTCTTTTGTAGTGTCTACCCAACTAACCTACCAGAAACGGTTGGTGCAATCAAAGTACGCAGACTTGCCGACACCTACGAAATTTGCAATATATAAGTCTCCATTGCTTGGGGCAGTGAGTTCCTCTACCTCAGGGAGTTCGGGTGATTCTATAAGTCCTCCAGTGTTGAATCCCACATGTGTGCAGTGGGGTATTACGTGAACACAATATTCCGCCGTACTAGGAGGTAAAATCATTCATATTCTTACACGAAAAAACGTAGGTGAAAGCGTAGGCAGCTGCACTCTACTGATGTAACTGTTTTCACTTTCCTGTAGATTTCGCAGCCACCCAATCAATGCGAACCACTGCCGGATCCTATCGAACTACAAAAGAGAAAGCAACAATAGAGTTGAAACATTCGATGCGTTCTAGGACAATAAGCATGCTGCTTTACTTGGTTGTTTTTCCTGCGTGCCTCGCATTTTGAGGTTTAATAGTCCTGAAAGCGGTAATACAAAAGGATTCTTTTCAGTTCTCAATGTAATTGGATTAATGTAAGATTTAGTTGATTCAACGCCACGGTGTTTTTTTTTTCTCTTTTGAGTATGTGCGAAACAGGAAATATTGATCAGCTTAAGCTATATTTCTGCAACAACTTCATGAAAACCAGATATAGCTTTCCCTTTTGAATGTTTAGAACGTGCATATCAGAACAGAGATATTCTAAGGACAAAAATATCGGGTTGGTAGGTGTCATGGGCCAGTTATAAACCCGGCAGTCGGCCCTGTATCTCCTAGCGCGCCGAGTATATAAGCCAATGCTCGGCACCTAACAAAGTAGTTGATTGCCTGACTCTGACTAGACTACACGGTGTCAGAAGTCGAGGTGAAGAGAACAAAGAAGATAGCATGGCGTCGTCGCTGTTCCCACCGCCGAAACCACTGGATACAACGGGCGACCTGTGAGCAGTCCTGGCGCATCTGAAAAAGTGGGTTTAAGCTTTTCTCAACTGCAACGATGCTCACAACGAAACCTAAGAAAGTACAGGCAGCCACCTTCCTTATGACGATAGGTGAAAAGGCACGGAAAGCATACGCGACTTCCGTTTTTGAGCGGAGGAGGAACGAGACGACGTTAACGTGCTCATGGAAACGTTCGAGAGCTTCTAGCGACCTGCCACGAACCTGACATACAATGAGTTTCGTTTCGGCGCCCGAGATCAGTAAGAAGAGAAACCTTTAACGGATGGATAACAGAGTTGCGTTTGTTAGCAAGCTCGCTGCGAGTATGGCGTGTTAGAAGAGCGTATGCTTCGAAGCCGAATCATCCTCGGGATAAAAGGCAAAAAACTGCAACAGAGGCTGATCTCAGAAAACCCGCCATACGCAAAGGCCTTCAAATTACGTCGAGCCGAGAACAAGGTCAGGAACAGTTCAAAAAAGATACGAAGCTTCGCGGAACAAAAGCATGCGGCCGTTGTTAATCGTATGGAAGCATCATGCCCAAAGTGCGGATTTTCCGCGCATCGAGACCAAAAATGCCCAGCAATAGGAAAACGCTGCCAGAACTGCAGTGGCTACTACCATTTCGCAAAAGTATACAGAAAACCGAAACAAATCACCCGAAACAGCTTGACCAAAAGCAAGTACGGGAGATTCATGCAGATAGCAATAGCGAAGAAGAATATTTCCTGCAGACTTTGCGAATGGCAAGTGTTGCCATCAGAAACCTTTGGTCAGCCCAGGTTCACGTTGAAGACGAGCCGCTCGACTGTAAGCTTGATACCGGAGCTGATTGCTGCGTCATGTCAAAACAGACGCTCCGGCGACTGACAGATAAGCTAACGCGGAAACGCAACGTGGTTCTGAATGGGTTTTTCGGTCATATGAAATATGCAAGAGAGCGCGTTGCGCTAACGCTCCGATGTGGGACCCACACAACTACAACACAGTTCTTTGTGATGGATCAAAACATACCCCCTACACTTAGCGGATCGGTCGTAGAAGAACTCGGATTAATCAAGCGAATGGCAACAATTATGAGCAGCGACCTGTACGAAGAAGCCAATCCCTTTGATGATGTGTTCCAGGGGCTCGGCAGACTAAAAAACATCTCGTACAGGATGAAACTGAAACCAGGAGCGCAAGGTACCGTTAAACCACCGAGAAAAGTGGCCATTGTATCGATGTTTATTATTGCGACATCCTTATCAGTTCGATGTTATGTCTCACAGTGTCCAGCGTGTGCCCATTCAGTCCAAAAGCTCCGAATGATGTCCCAAGTGCCGCGTTGTTAGC